>JASVER010000148.1:375144-391462 GCA_030449065.1 Oceanodroma leucorhoa
CCCCTCATCCACTAGGCGGGTCACCCGGTCGTAGAAGGAGATCAGGTTGGTCAAGCAGGACCTGCCCTTCATGAACCCGTGCTGGCTGGGTCCAATCCCCCAGTTGTCCCGCACCTGCCTCATGAGCGCCCTCAAGATGAACCGCTCCATGATCTTTTGGCTGCTGTGTCTGAATGTTTAAGTTACCAGATGCAAGATAAGCAGCTTCCAGTGTGCCATTCCTGTAAAGTGATTTCCTAATTCCATTAATTAGTATTAATCACCTGTGRCAGAGAGGCATTTTGTTGAGTTACTGGTACGATCACCTCAACAGGAGAGTTACTTTGTGATCATAATATCAATTGTGTTGATTAAAAGATCCAGTTTGACAGCTCTGGAAACTGAAGATCTCTAGCAAAGAAACAGTAGCTCACAGGCCACCACACAACAAGCAGTGCCAATGTCTTATACCATATCTGCTTTTAAGCAAGACAGACCTTTCCAGGAAGGAGAGAAAAGCTYAGAGTTCTTGGCCCACTCGTTCTTGGATGTTTTGATGTTTTTTGTGACCAAAACATTGACAAGAAAGATGTCTTTAAAAGGAAYAAATCCTCTGGGAACAGTGTGCAGAACTGACCTCGTGTTTCCACTAATCTGATCACTGTTGCAAAGTTCACTGTGTTGGTATGAACCACACACTGAGGCTTGAGCTGAACTGCATTGCCTGTCACATGGGAGCAGGCTAAGAGCATGCATGTTAGTAGTTGCAGTGGCTCAGTAGATACGGTAACCTGCTACCCTGCTGTTAAATCCATGTGACCGCTTAATAATATTCTGCAAGCAGACCATTGGGCAAAATGAAGGCCCTTCTCTGGGCTGTAACGCAAGGCTCTGAGGTCCATTGCGCAACCTTTTCAACCTGCAATTCCTTTCTTCTTAAGGGGAGGACAGTGCAAGCAGTGGCTGTCGWGAGGAATCTTTGCCTAACCCATTTGGCAGGCCAGGCGGTACAAAGTTGATAACACCACTGCCACTCCAGGATCCTGCAGCAGGGACCTCTTCAGACTCACACAGTCACCCCTCCACTGCTGCTACTTTGGGTTCCAGTGAATATTGTGGACATGGTTTCGGAAGTAAGTATGGAAAGACATTTTTTTCATTAAAGAGAACACTGGTGAGGACTAGTTTTGAAAGAATCCTGCCACTTACGGATATATGCRAGAGTACTAAACCTCTTTTGGTACTGTGAGCTGCATACTGCCCCTCGGGCATCTGTAGCCGCTGAGATCAATCTCTGAGATGAAAGATCTGCTTGGGACAGTTAGCTCTGTAAACACACCTCATGCATAATACTGTATCTTTCCAGTGAACTCTGGTGTGCAGAATCTGTATGGAGGAAGAATGACAGAAGACCGAGTCAGGGCTGTACACAGTGCCACTAGTGATGCTATTAATCATCTTCACAAATCTCTGGAATCCTGTCCAACAGAGCAGACAGTAGCTGAAGATCCCTCTGGATTGAAGGTGAGTTGGCAAGGATGGAGGATGTTGTGCTGCTGAGCTTAGAGGTTTACTGTTACCTCCATCGTGAAGTGTAACATCAGCGTGATATGCTAGAGCATCCTGTCCTTTCACATTTTAGTTTGCAGTTTTCAACCTGCTGGAAGGAGATGCTCAAATTACTTCCCACCCATGAGAGTTGCTTCAGATTGGCAATACTGATGTTCTACCCTCCTTCTATGGTGTCTTCAGAAAATTTAGCATTTGAATGMAGTAATAGTACCTAAGACAAAGCAACCAACTCACAACCATTTATTTGTACACCTCTGACAGAGCAGAGGCAGGTCTAGTGAGAACCTTGTTATTACTCTTTTCTCCCAGTTAGGTCTCCCAGTAAGCTATAAGAAATAGTCTTTTTAAAGTGTTGCAGATGATTGAGTTCATGCAACCCAATGGACTCCAGAGCAGTCGGTTCTGATTTACCAAAGAGCAGCTCTTTATCTGTACAGTGGTGCAGAACCCATAGTTGAGGTTATGTGCAAGGTATTGTAAGGCACATGCCTCTACAAGATGGTGTGTAGATGTATATGTGTTGTGTCACTTGCCAGATACACTTAGAACCTTTTCAGTGCTGGGGAAGGCCATTTAATGTCCTATGATGATAGTATGTAGTCCGTCTTCCTGTCTTTTAAGAATCTGTAGGGGTCTTAGATTTGGTGAGAAAAGGGGAAGTGTTCTTAATCCCCCTCCTTGACAGTGATGCCTGTTGTGAGCAAGGTAGGCTTGGGTGGATTTTCAACCTGAACAAGCCACCCTTGCATGCTCTCAGAGCACTGTGAGGCRCTAGGATCGTTTGTGTGTAAAGCATTGGCGAGACTGATCTGTGGTACTGCCGACCCCCTGTCTGCAGGAGTTGYTTATCTTGGGTGTCCCTGTCCATGTGGGAAAAGAACAGGTAGGCAAACTCCTTTTAGTAAGACTGTAGTAGGACAGTTCAACTGGATAATTTGGTACAGGAAGCAGAAGTATCTGAAGTTTACAAGGTGTTTCCTTTAAATCCTCTGTCTCACCCTCTCAGGTTCCACTGCTGCTGCACCAAAAACAAGCGCTTGCATGGCTACTCTGGAGAGAGAGTCAGAGACCRTGTGGAGGAATTCTGGGTAAGCAACAGAACGGGAAAGTGGATTCTSGGGGTAGATTTATGGTAGCAAAAGCTTGGCGTGGCTGAGGGAACTGGGGTTGTTTAGCCTGGAGAAAAGGAGGCTGAGGGGAGACCTTATCGCTCTCTACAACTACCTGAAAGGAGGCTGTAGCGAGGTGGGTGTTGGTCTCCTCTCCCAAGTAACAAGCGATAGGACAAGAGGAAAGGGCCTCAAGTTGCGCCAGGGGAGGTTTAGATTGGATATCAGGGAAAAATTCTTCACYGAAAGGGTTGTCAAGCACTGGAACAGGCTGCCCAGGGAGGTGGTGGAGTCACCAACACTGGAGGTATTTAAAAGACGTGTAGATGTGGCGCTTAGGGACGTGGTTTAGTGGTGGACTTGGCAGTACTAGGTTAATGGTTGGACTCGATGATCTTAAAGGCCTTTTCCAACCTAAATGATTAAATATTTCCATAACTTACTCAGAGGCCAATAACTAGTTACTTTGTAGGCTTGTTTTTCTGTGCCCTTCAACCAATTACAAGTATTAACCCATTACTAAATCATACCCTGAAATGATCAGACGTGTATTTTTATTTCCAGGGCTCCCCAGGGCAATTTCTGTTGCAGTATTTACCTCAGTGTAGATCTGAGCTAGGGGGGCTCATTTCTGCAGGTCATCACAACTTCTGTGTGTCTCTTTCCAGCGGATGACATGGGCTTGGGGAAGACTCTAACGATGATAGCTCTCATTCTGGCCCAGAAGCAGCTGAAGACAGAGAAAAGAAAGGAGAAGTTAGAAATATGGCTATCCAAAAATGGTACAGAATTGTTTCCATCATACAGTACGTACATTACAATGCAGTACCAAATGAAATGCCCAAAGCATTATAGGCTAACAGCTTGTAAAACAACAGACTCTATCTGTGCTCACTTCCCTTCTGTAGGATAACTCCATGGGGCTTAATGTTTACTGCACTCCCTTGCAAGGCTTTTCTTTTCATCAGTGTCATTTGTTATTCCATTGGATGTGTAGGATTTCCCAACTTTATACTGTTTTGGATTTTTTTTTTATTGGTTAGTTTCCTGAACCAGGTAAAGCCAGCATATGCTGTTTTGAAAGAAGTTTTGTAGTTTTTTTCAACATATACAAACATATGCATAGTTTTCATAGCGTAAGGCCTTAAATTAGTTACTCTCACCTCTTTGTGACTGCTTTTTCTTTCTTTTTTTTTTTTTTCCTTTTTCCCCCATAAGATTACTTTTCTCTTGCCCATGGAGATAAGGGATGTTAGAGTTTTTAAAAAGTATAGTTTCTGTGTCCACAAGCTGTTACTGTCTCTATCTTCATGGAATTGGTTGGACTACTTTTTCCTGTTTTGCCAAGTTTACTGACTGTGTGTTTGTTTTCCCTATGTGATTCAAAATGGTAAAATTTCAGTCTTCTAGAACAGGAAAGAAGCATTTATTTGGAACTGTATTCTCAGGAGAGATCAGGGTTAGTTCCTGAATTCTAACCTTTTGGCTTATCCAAAGGAAGTGCACAGATATATGGTATAACTCTGAGTGGAGAGCAAGTGATGCTTTAGTGTTTAAGTAGGGTGTTTTCCACCCAGAACTAACAGTCCCCAGGAATGCAATGTGGAGATGTCTGCTTCACAAATTGTGTTCACAGGAAAATTGGACCAATCTTCTTAATTGTTGTGACTTTCTAAAACTTCTGTCTTTGTTGTAGTCTAATGTGAAGACACTGAAATCTGTCTGCAATATTTCCCTGCAGATTCCACTGTTATCCCTTCCCACAGCACTTTAATCATTTGTCCTGCATCCTTGATCCATCATTGGAAGAAAGAGATTGACAGACGCGTGAGCTGTGGCAAACTGAGGGTGTATTTGTACCATGGGCCAAACAGAGATAAACATGCAGAGGCGTAAGTGCTAAACCATAAATATGACCAAGAAAAGTACAATACTACTTAGTGAGAGATTGTGTATATCAGAGTTGAAATTCAGGGGTTGTAGAATGATGGAAGAACCTGAAGTATGGAGATGTGGAGGATCCAGAAGGTCAGGCTGATGTCTGCTGTCAAGGTGTATATAGCAAAACCTTTACGGCCTGTACCTATGCGAGTGGTTCTGGTGCAGGCTATTGCTGTTCCTGATAACAAAAAAAGGTGTACATTCTCTGAAACATCTCTTGCTTGCAGAGATTGTCAGTGGCAGTTTCTTCCATACTTGTGCTTTGTGGTTATATGTGTTGGKTTTTTTTTTATCAGCTGTATGTATAGATCAGAAAATTTTCTACGCCRCTTTAGGCCATGCTGAGTCGTGTTTTTAGGTCACGAATTCTTAGTGTTCCTCTCATGTGGAGTGCATTCTATACCACTGGCTTTTACCGTCTTGAGCTTGCTGTGTCTTGAGCTTTCAGTATCCATAAAACAGGGACAACATGCCTTTCCTGTTTGACTGCTATGAAGCTCTGTTTTCTGTAAAACTCTGCACTTCAGCTCTTGTAGAACTGGGTTCTTAAACCTTGAGCATGCATTTTGTCTGCCTTGCAAAATGAATTCCTCAGCTGTTATTATTCCTGATTACTGCTTTCCCTTTGTGCAGGCTCTCTGAATACGATGTTGTTGTCACAACCTACAGCCTTCTCTCCAAGGAGGTTCCCACAAGCAAAGAGGAGGGGGAAGTCCCTGCTGAGGACCATGATGTGGGGGTGAGAAGCCATGTTCTTGCTAGACCATTGCCTTATCATTTTGTTCTGAGGTGTTGCAAGCCATTATTGTTTCAAGTAGCACCTTACGTATGCTACAGTGAGCAGCAGGTTGAATATTTTTTTCCCATAAGTCCCCTGTTGAGTTTGCACAATAAAAATAAAGTGATGAGAGAAAGTGCTGTGAAGAAACAAAACAGGAGAAAAATATTCACAATAAATCTGTTCTGTAGTAATACAGAATACACTACACTGAATAAATTGAAATGTCCTAAAAAGTAATTTTAAGRACGCAGTGATGAATCTCATACTCCTCCTTCCGAGGTGACTGTAAAGGAACACTAGAATCTCCTGTTTGGTGTTCTTTGCTGCTTGAAGCACTAATGTCACTTTAAACTACCAGAAACCTGTCACGCTCAGGCTTTGGGTCAGTCTGAACTGAGACTGGCAGCTTACCTGCTGCACTCTTGCAGAAACAGCAGTGTTTTGCTAGGCTATGAAAATAATAAAGTGATTGCTGAATGCTTACTGAACTTGGCTACACATTATAGAGGAAGTCCCTTGCTGGTGGATATTTTTGTCTCCTACCTCTGTGCACAGATCTAGATGTAGCTCTTAAAGCAAAGAGGCCTATGAATTTCCTGCAACTTCAAGGTGGCATCTATAAAAAAAACCGTAGAGAGGTCAGAATAATTATATGTGGTCTTTGGTCGCAGCCTAGCAAAATTTTACTGATACGGAATACCTCTTGGGAAGAAAGAGGTGATAAAATGTTAAAAGCAAGAAAAACAGCAAAATATTAGAAATTTTTATTAAGAACAGGCAAACGTTATATTCTTCAGCTTACAAACTTTCATGGAARCTTTGGAGAGATGATTTTTTTGAGAGCATCTCTTACATGATAGTAAGAGCTCAGATTACTGCCAGCTAACATCAGGAAAAGGCTTCTTGCTGGAAAAATGTTTGCTTGTAGCTCTTTAGAGAGCCTAGCAAGGTTATTGCTCTGTGTTATAAATAGTCCTATTTTCTTTCAGAGTGGGTCATCTCCCTGTTCCCCTCTGCTCAGGGTAGCTTGGGCTCGAGTTATATTGGATGAAGCTCACAATATTAAAAACCCAAAGGTTCAGACCTCTATAGCTGCGTGCAAATTGAGAGCCAGTGCCAGATGGGCTGTCACCGGGACGCCGATACAGAACAACTTACTGGACATGTACTCTCTCCTGAGGTGAGCCGACTGCCTGTGAGGCACACGGACAGGGCTCCCATTCCAGTAATTCTTCTTTGACAAAGTGCTGAAGTTGTTTCTAAGTTTGAGAGGTTTCGAAGGTATGCGGGGTAGTGAGACTAGCTGTATTAATGCTCGAGGCATTGGATTGCAAAGGCTGTGGTTGAAGCATTGCGCAAGGCTGACCATGTGTCTACTGTTCCGTGTAGTTATTCTGCTTTCTTAGAGGACAAAGGGGAAATTCAGATCTCCTGTGTCTCCACGATGAATATCCACAAAACCAATTTTAATGAAGAGAAGTTTGTGCGATAATCCTTGTTCCTACCAGGGCAGCCTGGGAGGACCTTATTAGAGTGTGTTGTTCTACAAGGGCATTGAAAGAAAGGGTGAAAACGTTGGCTTCTCTAAACTCTGTGCTCCTCATTACTGAGGAGGGAAAGATTATGAAGGGTGTTGGAGAATCAGAGATAGCTTGCATTTGAAATTAATTTTGGATAATTGAAATTCATTTTAAATTAAGAGGTATGGGATTTTGAAATAACAAATGAATATGCTTTTTGGCAAGTGCCTGTGTTTCTTGATGCCCTTCATTTGCTGGTGATGCTTGAGACATAACAAGCTAAGGGGAACTGATGGGTTCAGAACCAGAAAGATGCTTTCACTGTGCTAGTGATGGTAAGACTTTTGAGCAAACAAGTTATTGGCGTCATTACACTGGAAGTGTTTTACTGCTTCTAGCAGTTGTGGCTGAACCGGAAATGGTTTGTTTTGGATAGCAAGGAATCTGGTTCTGGTCTGTTGTGGTTTAACCCCAGCTGGCAACTAAGCACCACACAGCCGCTCACTCACTCCCCCCCGGTGGGATGCGGGAGAGAATCGGAAAGGTAAAAGTGAGAAAACTCGTGGGTTGAGATAAAGACAGTTTAATAGGGAAAGCAAAAGCYGCGTGCACAAGCAAAGCAAAACAAGGAATTCATTCACCACTTCCCATGGGCAGGCAGGTGTTCAGCCATCYCCAGSAAAGCAGGGCTCCATCACGCGTAACGGTGACTTGGGAAGACAAACACCATCACTCCAAACGTCCCCCCCTTCYTTCTCCTTCCCCCAGCTTTATGTGCTGAGCATGACGCCATATGGTGTGGAATATCCCTTTGGACAGTTGGGACCATCTGTGTCCCCTCCCAGCTTCTTGTGCMCCCCCAGCCTACTCACTGGTGGGGTGGGGTGAGAAGCAGAAAAGGCCCTGACTCTSTGTAAGCACTGCTCAGYAGTAACRAAAACATCCCTGTGTWATCAACACTGTTTTCAGCACAAATCCAAAACATAGCCYCATACTAGCTACTATGAAGAAAATGAACTCTATCCCAGCCAAAACCAGCACATTCAGGAGTAACTGAAGAACTTTTCTTCCCTTGGTATGAAGTCTCCTTCCCTCCTGTTGTAGGTTTCTACGTTGCTCTCCTTTTGATGAATACAAAGTGTGGAAGTACCAGGTAGATAACAACACAAAGAAGGGAGGAGAGAGGCTAAGCCTCTTGACCAGGAGCCTCTTATTACGGAGAACCAAGGACCAGCTGGATTCATCYGGCAAGCCCTTGGTAAGAACTTCACCCTCCACAACCAGACAATCATTCCTTTGTTTTTGTTGCAGCAGTCAGTCAGTTCTTTACGTGCACAAGTTTGTTTATGAGTGGCTTTTTCTGTCTACTGTAGTCTCTTGAGCAAGAGGAGTGAATGCCTGCGGGATGCTTTGGTTGCGTATCCAGAAAGCAGAAATAATTACTAATAACAGAATAATTAAACCTTTTAGTTATAAATCACATGCAGACGAGAATATGTCAAGTAATTGCAAGTAGATGCCCACTTAGTGGAAAATTAGTCTAGGTCTCTGAGCTAGCYTAGATCGCTGAGAATCAAAGCTTCTGTGTGTCAAATGGATCTGGTGTATGCTGGGGCATTGATTTTCTGCATTAATCTTTACAAATAATTTGTTAAACTGAGTATTAGGTCATTAGGTCTGTAAGCCTTTAAAAGGTGTAGTTTTGGTGTACTGTCTGATTCTGAATGGGGAACTGAGAAGCTACTTTTACAGCGCAGTAAATGAATTCCTCCATGGTAGCTATGTGGCAGTCAATGTTTAGTTGCTCGTGCCTTTTGCTGTCAGATGATCTGGAATAAAGATTTTTGTCTTGAGTGTTAACCAGGCTACTTGGAGTTCTGTGGGTATATGTGTTGTGTCATAATTGTGTTAATATGAATAACTTTAATGAAGAAACAAACAGCCATCTTCTGAAACTTAGCATACCATGTTAAATATGGGAACACTGGTGTCTGTGATGATGTATAAGATTTTTGCACTATATATATCTGATCCTGTGTATTTTTACTTCAGGTATCTCTGCCCCAGCGTAGGACGCAGTTGCATCAGTTAAAACTTTCAGCAGAGGAGCAGTCTGTATACAATGTGCTCTTTGCAAGATCCAGGTACGAATGTGGGAAGAGATAGGGTATTTTGTGTTTTTGTTTCTTACTAGCATGAAAAATCAAAACCAGAAATCTACTTTAGATGAGAAGAGCTTTTGGACAAATTCCTGTTAATTTTTTTCCCTTTCTGACTATCTGTCAATCATGTTTGAAAATATATTGCTTGTTCTGGTAATAGTTGAAACTGATGCATTTCTTTTCTCCTATATGTTCATGCCTTGTATGAGCTTCCTATTTTAGCCTTTCACTTAGTGTCATTGATTTCAAGACTCCAAAGACTTGGAACTGTAACAGTAGTTCTTAAATGATGATGTGCCAGCACCTGTAAAGGAGAAAATTTCTCTTCTTTACCCTGTGATATTTATAAAATCGGAAATTATGCTGGCCTCTCCAGACGGCTGTAATGCAAGCCAGCATCACTTTGTGTTCTCCTAGGATCTCTTTCAACAGTGTTGCTGTAAAGAGTCTTCCTTTCTTTTAAATATACATTTAAAGATGACCTTTTGTTATGAATAATGTTGTCCATTGGGCCCTGGCTCTTATTATACTCAAGGTATTCCAATAAGCAGACTTGCTTCCTCTTGTTTTCCAAAATGGATCTTGGTTTTGATCATATTCAAGTTAAACAAAACTGGGGTTTTTTTGTGATCATTTTGTGACTAAATGATTAATGAAACCTTCCTTACCTTAATGCATCGTTCTTGTTAAGCTCAGGTCCCTCTTGCCTTTTTTCCTGCTGTAAAGCCCACAGTCTTTGTCTTGTTTTTCCAGGTCAACGCTACAATCCTACCTAAAGAGACAAGAGCAGAAAAATGAAGGCAGAGAGTATGCTGGTGGTAACCCGTTTGAGAAAGGTTTGAGAATACCCTCCCCTGAAAACATTTGCAGAAGTGACTTTTAATTGCACAATTAAGGAGGGGGAACAGTCCTGGCCACATGAGGTCAGGACTTAGAAATTCTTTGGAAAATGTTTTGCTGCTCCCCTGATGTTATGAAGAATCCTATCATAATATTCCAAAAGTCTGTTTTCACTGTTGTGGCTCTGGGCAAATCTCTTAACTTCCCTGGGTCTAAAAATCCCTTCTGAAATAAAGGTTTAATTGCTCAGAGAAGAGAGGTCAGTATTAGTATAACGTATGTGGTACTCTGATGTGTGTTGTCTTTTTTTTTTTTTTTTTTTCCCCTTGTAAGTGGGGTTTGATGAGTTCCTGTGTTAAATCAGGTATTTGTTTGCCTGTTGGTTCTTGTTTCTTAATGATGAAACTCTTGCTGGAGGTGTCTGAGCAGTGCTTGGAAATGCCTTCCAGAGCTCTTGATGTTTTGTCTTCCTTCCTTGGCAGTTACACAAGAGTTTGGGCTCAGTCAAAAGGAATTTCTAGCAGGCTCCCAAAGTGCCTCCCAGGTCTCAAGTACTGTCCACGTCTTGTCCATGTTGTTGAGGCTCCGTCAGTGCTGCTGCCATCTCTCCTTACTGAAAGTGGTAATTGCATTGTATTGTAGTGGTGTGGGKTTTTTTGTGGGGATTTTTTTAAGTGTTTGTGTAAGTTAACAGACTTTGTAACACTGTTGCATCACTTAGCTAGGGGTGTATGAACTGAGCCATTTCTAGGACTGTGCGTTTTACAGCCCGAGAGGTTTTAGATGGGCATACTTCCTACTGAAGAGTTCCCCAGCATGACCTGTGTGGGCTGTGTGTGTCTGGAAATACCTTTATTCAGATAAAAACAAAAAAAATAGAGTTTTAATGGCAAAGAAGTAGTCTTGATCTTAAACTAGTCTTGAAAAGTGCACAAGTACACAAATGTAGCCTATTTCAAAGGCTTGTGTGTTGGAGGGCTCTGTAAGTGCCTTGACTGAAGTTGTCTTGCATGAAGTAGACTAATCTTTCAGAAGTTCTTTGCTCTGTCATATAAAGCAGCTGTAGAATAAGTCCAGATACTAAGGGAACAGGCAGGGATTTATCTTCTAACATCTTTTATCCTGCAATTGTTAASTGCTATGGGAGGGGAAATCTGAGGAGACTGGACCACAGAAAATGGCTGAGCTCACAYGCTTTCCCTACGCTGCCCCTTCTTGGGGCAGAATTAGGGGCCAAAGGAACTGTTGGTCTGACCCAGAAGTGTTTCTTAATCGTTCTGTCTTCATATTGCCTAGCTTCCTTCAAACCCGCTGTTCTCGGCAGACATCGTGCAGACTGTGGATCAGTACTGAATTTGATTTCAGACTTGACTGTGATCCCCTGTTATATCGCTTTCTTTCCTGCAGGCTCTGGACCAAGTTAACTTGAACAGTGAAGGCCTTTCCCTCTCCATTGAGGAACAACTTAGTGCTTTGACCCTCTCTGAGCTCCAGACTCCTGATTCCAATTCAACAGTCTACCTCAATGGCACAGCTTTTAAAACAGATATCTTTGAAATCACCAGGGAGAGCACCAAGGTATTCTGGCTGTGGTTTTCTGACCTTTCCTGAGAAGCTTGGATTTCAGCACTTTGCCTTTTAAATTGTTAATGCATTGTCACACCCTGGTAATTGCAGATCAGGCTAAGCTGGAAATTTAGATGAAATCAGATGAGTATATTGATAGTCTGATGAACCCCTTCTGGGAAGGCTCCAACTTGTCAGGTGTTGATGGGTACTTCTAATAAATTCTTTGAGAATCTGGCTGTACTGATAAACTGCCAGTGAAAATTTTGAGCACTGGATTCACAGAAGTTTAGAAAAGCATGCATGTGAAMGCATGGTGCTTGTGAAGAGCATAAAAAAAATGGGATGGCAGCAAGAGGAGAGGTGGCAATAACTTGGGTTCTTACAGGAAGGTTGGAATCTATAAAACATGTTTGTGTGATTTGATTTCTTAACCCTCTTTTCCATGGTGGGAGCATTCTTACTAATGACTATTAAAATATCTTGAAAGTCTGAGCATGGAAGAAATTCCAGTTGAACAGTTATTTTCATCACTTCCTATTTTATTGAAGAATAGCCAAGAATGAGCTGGGTTATGACAGCAAGCAGACTAACTTTTTTTTTTYCCTTTCCCCTGCAGATAGCTCACCTCTTGGCTGAACTGAAAACTATTCAGAGTCACTCGGAGTCTCAGAAAAGGTTAGTAAGCATGTCCTTTTCTTTAGTCATAGTGATTGAGAGAAGCATGTCTCTTGACAGCAGCAGAAACAGTTTAAAATAATTGAATACAAAACTTCTGGTATGGTAAAATAGTGGCAGTACTGCAGTAGTTGAAAGCTGATTGTGCGAAAAAAATCTAAGTTAAAGAGGGTAATTTAAGAAGTAGGTAAGTGTAAATATAGGGGAGCATGTGGGGAATCTCAGGCCTTGAGGCCCAGGACAACTCTTCCTTCTCCAAAAACAGACTTGGGAAGAATTTGGTTGTGCTGAGAAATATTTGCCCTCAGTTATGCAACCCACCCTCCCCCCCCCCCAAAAAAAAAAAAAATGGGGGAATAAAGTTAAAACTGAACCTGTTTGAGATAAAGGAATACATTGRTCAGAGGAATTAAGTGTTGCTGAAGTCCTGCAGCTCTCACTATGGAAGTTCTGTGTGTCTTTGCTCAGCACTAGACTGCAGTGTTACAGGGTTTTCTGTGTGGTTTTGTTCAACAGTGGAGAATGCACTTACAGGTGTGGCTGCAAAGTAGTTACCCCTGTGTTGTTGTGTTGGGGGTGGGTTGGAAGGGGAAGTCCTGTTCTTGRGCAAGTCCAGAGTTGAACCATATGTAGAAAGCTTTTTTCCARAATCTTTTCCAAAAAGCATTCCCACCATAAGAATGGGAACAGGAACATTACTTTTGCTCCCCGCCAAAAAGCTATCAAACAGATTACTGCCTCCCAAACTGTTTAATCCAAAAAGTGTGAGGAGTGAGAGGCCCAGGGAAATCCAAGTTTGGTGTTGATATTGATTCATTTTGCAGATRAAGCTCAGAATTGTGATTGGTAAGTGGCAATCTAAAATCCAAAAATAGAGGTGAAAGTTATAGACTTAATTTGTCTGAAGTTTATTGGATATTAGCCTTCCACAGCAGATTCTCCCACTACACCTACAGATTAATCTATTTCTGAACTGGGAAGGGACTTGGCTCCAGTTTGCAGTGGGGAAGAGTGCATGAATCATTGTTTCCTCTTGGGTGAGACACTGCAATAACCAGACTGTTACAGTACACACAGAACTTGTTCTAAACTCCCTTTTCTGTCTCCAGTGTTGTTGTCTCTCAGTGGACGAGTATGTTGAAAGTTGTGGCTGTGCACCTCCAGCGACTAGGGCTGAAGTATGCAACACTGGATGGCTCTGTCAATCCTAAACAGAGAATGGATGTGGTAGAAGAGTTCAACAACAACCCCAAAGGGCCTCAGGTATGCAGTCAGGGCAGGGAAACAGTAATTAGCACTGCTATGAGCAGCTGTGATAGCTGACTTCATGATTCCATTTATTGGCACCACTTTCATTTGGACCTCTAGCTGCCAAGACCAGCAGGGAAAGAGGTAGCTGTAAAAACAAATGTATATCTTATAATGGGCAGGAGCAGCTGCTAAAAAGCTCCWTTTGATGTTAACCTTCTGTACAGAGATCATCTGACTCCAAAGCTAGTTCAAAGGTTGTCCAAATCTTYGGTGTGTTCAAAGATGTTTTTGCCAGAGAGTATTGTGGAAGATATGGGGCCAGTTAGCTYTACTCAGAGCAGGTTGGTTTTTTCCAGCTCATGTCGCTGTGTTGGAAGATGTTTCTTCCTTCATATCACCTGCTTGCCAAGGAACCTGTAAGACTTCCTTATTGTTTTCCAGCACACCAGATACTTTGTGCCAGGCTAATCCTCTTGAGAAGAGAGAATGACAGCTGAATGTGTGAATGAGGCTAAAATTAACAAGAGCTTATCTCACCCTGGTATAAGGATAGGAAGATTGGGCTTGGGGTGTGAGAAGTTAGTGTTGCACACTTCCAAAATAAGGTGACCTCTCTGTGACTTCTTTCCTTTTTAGGTATCTTTTTTTTTTTTTTAAATACTGATTTACTACAATGTTTTGGCTCTTCTTGTTTCTAGTCTGAAATTTTGGCTAAGGCAAGGAAGCTTGCCAGGTGACTAAAGAATTCTGAATCCAAATTCATTGTTCATACTGGCACACTTTTATCTGAACACTGACATTCCTGTGATTGAGGCAGGACAGGCTGTCTCCTCTGAGGATGGATCTGTGACTAGAAGGGGAGAATGTGGTGCATTAGCTTGTTTTCTTTGCTGGATTTCTTGAACAAGCTGCTATGTACAAAACAGATATTTCTCCTTCTAGCTTTGAACTTAAACAAGGGAAGATTTCTGCCAGTTATATGAATAGCTGACCCCTTAAAGAAGATCAGGGTTTTAAGGTATCATACCATGAAATTGAGTAGTAAATATATATAGCAAGTGTCTCTGTCCTTAACTGAGTTGTTCTTGTGCTGTACAAGAAATCTTCTCTAAATTGACCRTTTGCTATATCCCTTTCCCTCCCCAGCTACTCATCTTTTTCTAAATACTAGGTTATGTGGAAACAAAKTGAAAGGAGTGGCAGGCCATTTCAGTCCAGTTGCCTGTGTTTAAGTAATCATTACTGTTAATTCAGAGTTGGTGCCGATTGCTCCCATTGTTGGCCACAGGCTGCCATCAGAGAGGCTGGTTATTTGAGTGGGACACGGAGAGAGCCTGAACTTTTCAGTCCTTTCTCTAGTCTGTAAAAACTAGGGGTAATACACGTGGAATGGTAAGCTGGCCTCTCTGAGCCATAACTTCCATGTCCAGGCTTCTGTGCCTTATCAAGTAGCATCTGGCAAGCTCCCAAATACATACTAAATATACACATGTAGTATAAATATGATTAACAGATCCTTCGGTTCAAATTAATATGTGGAGTATATGAAGCTTTCATTTCCTGGAAACAGGCTCCTTAATTTAACTCCCTTTTGGCCTTTGAAGGTAATGTTGGTCTCGTTGCTGGCCGGAGGCGTTGGTCTGAACTTGACTGGAGGAAACCACCTCTTTCTTCTTGACATACACTGGTAAAGAGAAATAAAAGTTCCACCTCAGAGGATGTATGTRGGGCATGCTGTTTTCTTTCTCCCCACGTGTATTGTGACTTCTGATACAACTGGGTTAAGAGGGAAGTGTTTAGCTGAGAGTAAGGGCTAATRTTTAGTTGTAGAAAAGTGTTTTTACTACAGCCTTCTTCCAAGACACTCTGATTTGTCATTCCAGTGCTCGCTGCCATGAAATAGTTCTGTAGGGGTAAAAAAAATGGAGGAGGATAAGAGCAATACAAAGAAGCAAGTGTGCAGTCTGTATCACAAAAGGGTACTGGGGACTTGGCAGTCCCTGGCTTAATTTCTTGCAGTAATAAAAATAGTACAGTAATGCCTACAGGGAATTTGTCTTGAAACAAATTGTGTTCAGCATAGTCAGTAATCAGGTATAGCTAGTGTACCTTGGGGTTTTACAGGGTTATGAAAATAGTGCGTATGAGCTYATGATATTTATGTTGTCTCTCAAAGTCAGAATCACAATTTTTCTAACTAAATGTTGCTTGTGGGAACTTACAAAGCAAACTAATGCGTTTCAGTACAAAACTACCTGCTGAGTAGCAGCATTAAGGAGATATTTCTACAATATGGAAGTTATGCCAACAAGTATTCCCTGTAACTGTGTGTCAAACAGAACCATTTCTTATGTAAATATTATTGAGTGAAGGCCTCTTTCAATGGAATTTGCCTTCCTGCTTCACTCTCCTCACCTGCTACTCAGCTTTCTGTGAGTACTATTGGCCCGAAATATGGGACTACATGGAACAGTGGTCTAATTCACAYGGCTGACTTTGTGTGGAATGGTAGCATAGTTCTACCAAGGGCAAAGGGAAATCTGGTTGGGTGAATATTGTTGATCAAGCTAGTAAACCTAAGGTAACCTGGGAGCAGTTTTAGTTCTACAGAGGAAGAAAACAGGATGCTCTGGAGGCAGACAAATGAGGCAAGCAGATGCTTCGATATTTCAGTTACTCCTTGTCCTGGTTCCGGCTGGGACAGAGTTAACTCTCTTTCCTGTAGCTGGAGGGGGTGCTGTGTTTTGGGTTTGGCGGTGATAGGAATGTTGATGGCCCATTGATGCTTTGGTTGTTGCCGGGTGCACCGACAGCCTCCCCCGCCCTTCAAGGTGCAGGGGGACCTGGGGGGGAGCATAGCCGGGGTGGTTGACCCAGCTGGCCAATGGGGTATTCTATACCATGTGACATCATGCCCAG
>JASVER010000148.1:391529-396529 GCA_030449065.1 Oceanodroma leucorhoa
CCTTGCAGGAATCCTGCTGTTGAGGACCAGGCATGTGACCGCATTTACCGAGTGGGGCAGCAGAAGGATGTTGTGATACACAGGTCAGGATTTTCCTTAGCAGTATATGAGGCTGTTGCTGTTCTGTGTACTGTCTGGCTTTAGTTGGTGAGACAAGGCCTTGGTTTGAGGCTTGTTTCTTTACTTAAAGCTAGGCACAAGGTCTGATGGTGGGATTGGGGTTTGGGCACCAAGATAAAGAGACCACATGAAAACGTTTCTATGTGGCACTTGCCTGCACGTTGCTGTCCTGACAGCTAGCAGTGGTTTATTGTTTTTCAGCCTGTGGGTTAGTGGGAATGTCCTGTTCGTTCCTGAGCCATTTCTCTTCTGAGTGGAGATTTTTCACCGTGCTCCCTAAGCCAGGACCTTCCTAATATCACTAACACGAACATATAGAGCGCTTCTAATAAGTAGCAAAGTTGGCTTTTAGAAAAAGCATTTGTTGTTGTAAATACTAAAAGGCTAGCTTAGTTGTAAATGCACAGCAAATTCAAAGCAACTGGAATCTAAAATACTATTTTGTGTACGATGCTTTTAGTATAGTAGGAGCCATCAGTTATCAAGCAATCATTACAGGATTTTGTCACAGAATTACTATTGCTTCAGAAGACCAAAATTGAGGCCTAAAGTGCATCAGACTTTTATTTGAAATGGTATAATATCTGGATATAAGAACAGCTATCTTCTGTGCAAAGGTATATTTTGTCAGTCACATAATAGGCTGTTAATTTTTAACTGAGACTAGTCTTTGAAAGTTTACTGGGGAAGTGCTTATATGATGCTGACATTTTTTCCTAGCAGTTGAGATGATGCGGCTTTGGGTTTTTTTAGGTTTGTCTGCGAAGGAACGGTAGAAGAAAAGATCGTACAACTCCAGAGGAGGAAGAAAGTTCTTGCCCAGCAGGTGCTAGCAGGCAAAGGGGAGGCCTTCACTAAGCTCACTCTGGCTGACCTCAAAATTCTCTTTGGCATCTAGTTATCCTTTACAACACACAACGAAAGTGATTTTATACCTACAAGAAASTGTGCAGACTTCAACAAAGGACTGCTGTTTAAGGTGGTCATCTATTTTGAACAAATAACTACATTTTTGTAACTGTTCCAGGAAGAGAAGTTATCAACTTCAGGAATTTGTTTTAATACTGAAATTAGATTGTGTATCCAAAGGCCAATAAGCTATTGTTTTAAAACACTTTTGTGTAAATATTAAAAAAAAAATATATATTTGCTTGTTTCTTGGTTTCCTATGTATGCTTTTTAGTTAGAAAACCTACCTTCCTCTTCAGGACAGGAGAAGCACAGGCATAAGTGAAACAATAACAAGAGAGACAAGTGTGAGGTAGGAAAGTTCAGAGGTTGAGTGGTGAGGTTGGGTGGGCATGAAGGAAGCAAAAAAAATTTTGAGCACAATGCTATAAGAAGACTATATAAACTTTAGAATGTATAAGTAACATAATTAAGGAAGGACTTAGAGGAATACTTCATTTTCTCTTTTCTTCCTTAGGAGGACTTTTTACATCTAAGTGAAGAAGCATTTCTTTACCTTGCTCACAATATTTATTCAAGCAGGGAAGTAGATTTCTGTTATGTTCCTATGAAACAGAACCTGAATTCATGATTGTTGTGGGTTTTTTTTTTTTTTTCTTCTGAGTATTAAATAGCGTAAGGTTTCCTTAGTGCAAGCCTTTTAATGTATAGGCTATTCTTCCTTAGAAGATCCCATTTTTTAATAGTAGATTAATCGTTTGTATTCTCTCTCCTATCAGAAGTGGTATGTGCACGTGAATGACGTTTCTAGGCAAATGTTTTTTTTTATTGGTAGTGCATCTTCCCTGCTTCCATCTCCCTCTGCTGTGTCCCTGGCCATATCCACTGCATATTCTGGTTTTCTATTAATTACACCATTTCTCTGGGATTTGGCACAGTTCCTGTAAGTTCCATACCAAATGAGGGCCTTTGAAGAGTTTATTTCTAATGCTAAGTGGTAAAGCATGACAAGTTAAGAGTCCTGATAAGAAACTAGATGTTGGTTCCTGTATGGCCATTCCCCATGGAATAAGATAATAGCATTTGGAGAGATCCATTTGCAGATCAGCAGTTCCTGTTAGTACAACAGTGTCCTGGTGGAGTATGATATGGCTGTGTTAGTCATTTCTCTTACCTGCCTTGACATGATGTGCAAGTGAAGCTGTGCGATTATTGCACAGATACAGGAACTAGGGGGTACAAAACCAGTAATTTGTATTTTTTGTGTGCATACGTCGATAACTTCAACCATGGTGGAAGTGTCTTGCACAGCTCTCAACCAAGGAAGGCTGTGCAGCTTGGGTAATTTAACCATAATCTCAGTTTGGGGAACACAGCACACTGCTCATTTGCCTTGCTACGCTGGTTTTCTGGAAAACATATCGGAACATTTGTTCTCTTTCATCTCTTCTCTTCTTCTCCAGGAAGCCACAGACTAACTTTCCAAAATTATTTTGGTTTGGATGTTTACATGAGCAGAACTTGGGTTATAGTTTCTTCTCTGGAGTTCATGTGCACTCTGGTCTGGGCTCCTCTCCCTTTCCTTGGAGCTACTGTTAGCCTAGCAGGTTTCCCTCTAAGGTGTGTTGCTAAATACAGTTTAAATCGATYTCTTGTACACGTTACCCCTTCATTCTGCGTGTCTTCCTTTGGCTGAATGTAAYTGTAGTCTCAATGCAGTGTAACTGTTAGGTGTATCAGATGCTGCCATGGGGATGAATTGCTTTTTCTATTTGTATGAAGTTCTCTCAAGGAAAGGGCTTCAGCCTTTCTTAGGAAACCCAGATAACTGATGGGCTATGAAGTGACATTCAGCTTAGTTCAGAGAAATTCTGAAGCTGAAGGTCTAGCATGTACCTCTAGATACTGTCTTCTGAAATGGCAAATTAATGCAGCTAAGAGAAGTGAATGAYGAATATGTGGGTTTGGTATTCAAGGTCAAATTTTTAAAATTGACTGTGAATTCTRGGGGGGAGGGGAAGTGGTGGGTTTTGTTTGACTTTGGTTTGCACTATATCTTCAGAACTGAGAAAAATTTATCTCAAAATACTGCTAAATAATGTTAGCCCATGTGTAACCACGTATTTGCATCTCACTGCAACACAAATTAGGGCCTTCTTTACAGAAAAGAAACTTCACTGTAACACAATATAAAATAAGATCAGGGGTTCTTTTACTACTCCTTTGTCAAAAAGCAGTCTCCCTTTGCCTCCAACTGTCCTGAAATCTTTTTCTACAGGCTCATTAGAAGTAACAGCAGAACAAACCCCACTGCCACCTGCTCAGAGTTAATGGATGGGAGTTAGCAAGGCTGCGGTGCCTGCTGTCTCCYGTAAGACTCAGTAGTACCCTGCGGCCTCTTGGAGAGGGCCGAGAGTAGCATTCACCGATGGTTGCTGAGAGTGTGACAGAATAGCGTCTTGCAGTGCTCAGTGGTGTTTAAGGGTGGTGTTTCCACGGGGCGGCTTATCCCGACGCAGAGCAAATGCTGGAGGCTGTAACGGCAAGCTGGGAAGGCGTGCCACCGTGGCATCGCCCTTCCCGAACTCTTGTCCTATAGCCGCGGCTTCCTCAGCCCCCTTCTGCTGCTGCTGCCCCGCTGTAAGGTGCTTCCTCTCTCCTTCAGCGAGCGCACGGGCGCCGCGCCCGCTCACGAAGCAAGCCGGGGGGCGGGCGGGCCGCAGGGCCGGGGGCGCCGGGGCAGGCCGGCTCCGCGGCAGAGCCGAACTGTGCCGGCTGGAAAGGGTGCGCAGCGGTCAGGATGGCCGAGCGGTCTAAGGCGCTGCGTTCAGGTCGCAGTCTCCCCTGGAGGCGTGGGTTCGAATCCCACTCCTGACAATCTCTTTTTGGCTGTGCTCCCCGGGGCGCTGTTTTGAGGCCCGGTGGCCATGGGACCGTGGGGGCGCGTGGGACCCTGCCGATGGCGGGTGGGCGCGGAGGGGGCGGGCACTTCTGCACCGCAGCGAGTGGGCTAGCAGAGGAGGGACTTGTGCCCGGGACACGCGTGGTGTCCACGCGTTTGTGTCTCTGTTCGGCGCAGGTGCTGCCGTCGGGGGTCGGCCCCCGCTGCGGCGGACGGGCGGGTCGGGGCCGCCATCGGTCCGCGGTCTCGGCCGCTGGGGAAATTRTTCACAGCGTGGCCGGTTAGCTCAGTTGGTTAGAGCGTGGTGCTAATAACGCCAAGGTCGCGGGTTCGATCCCCGTACGGGCCAGCTGCCCTTTTCGCGCCGCTGTTTTGGCGGCTGCCGGTTGTGCTTCCCCCCTGCCCTTGTTTTGCTGATTAGCGGAAGTCACGGTGCCGCTTCCTSCAGCACCGAAAGGTCTGAAACACGGAAGGGAGCAAAGCTCAGAGGAGGCAAAAGTTTGGCGTCACCCGCAGTTTAATGTGGTTCACCCACAGAGCAAAGGAGGGTTAAAACCTRCTGCCGTTTTGCTCAGCGTTGTGTTGTTTTGAGAAGCCGGTGGTGGTTCTTGTGGGGAGGGGGTGCCCACTGAGAGAAAGTGATGGGATTCAGGGGGTAAGGAGAGGTGCTGCCCAGAGTTTACCCTTCACGGGTGGTCCCTCGGTGGAGGGGACAGCTTATTTTCCTTGTCTGAAAGTAAATGGGCCGAAATCCCCGCCTGCGCTAGGAAGCGCTCCCGGGGGTCGGCAGCTGCTTACATGGGGACGGACCCCTCAGCCCCTGCGGGAGGAACAAGAGAAATGGCGAAGACAAGCGGCTCCTCGCCCTGCTCATCCCGGCACCCAAACTGAGAACCGAGCTCCCCAGGCCCTGCTGGGCTGCTGCGGGCAGCAGGACACCGGGCACAGGACGAGCTGGCCGGAGGCGGGAGAGAGCCCGGCCAGAGACCTGCCGCGGGCGGTGTTAGCTCCGCCGGGGTCGGGCTCCTGCGGGCGCCCGGGCTCCTGCAAAAGTAGTACGCCGGGAGGC
>JASVER010000148.1:399029-418175 GCA_030449065.1 Oceanodroma leucorhoa
TGCAGCTGTCCCACAGCTCACTGAGCTTGTCAGTCCTGTTGTRCCAAGGAGACTTGGTGGCCGCCCATCCTGACCTACCATCCTGACGCGGGTCTATCTAGCATGTCTGAGATGGCGGATTGTAACACAGCAGTTTGCAACTGGTAAGCGTCCTCCCACCCACCAGCATTTACTTTCCCCTCTCCGTGGGGGGGCTGGCTGGTAGCTGCCTGGCCCAGCAGACAGCACACCCCGCGTCTGCCTGTGGTGGTGCCAAGGGTTTGTCCCGGCCCTAGGACTAAAGCTTGAGCCTCGTCCATGGTTCAAACAATCTTCCAACATTTCTTTTTCAGAAAATCAGCAATGTAGTCAGAATTCTTTCAGGCTACCTTATTCTGACCAGCAACTTTCAGGGTCCTCGAAAGCAACCGTTGCAAGCTCGTATAAAGGAGCTGGCTCGTAAAAGTGGAGGAGGCAAAACTGTGGTTAATGACCAACACACTCCTCTCAGCCTAGACAATCTACAGCTTCTTCCTTTGCCTATAATCTAATTATACAGTCTGTGGCCTGCAGAGCAAACGGTTCTGCTTATTGTAACCCATCTAAAAAGTATGAATTTCTTTCTGATACGATTCTGTGCAGTCCACARTCCTGCAAAGTGTTGCAATATTGACAAGCATTCTACAGTGTATTTCTGATAGATTGTGTATTAAAATTAATTATTTGTCCTCATGTAAGGGGCAATAGCAAACCTTGGTGGATAGCCAGCAGTGATACTAATAACTAGCAGGCAGGATCACAACATACAGCAGTACTACAAAATTTCTAACAGTTTTCTACATTATATTACTGCAAAGGAAATGAAAGGTCACTCCTGTAGTTGACAAAAACCAACCTATAAATCTATACATTTGTCTGAAAGGRCATGTAAATAAACAATTTAAAAAAAAACTTTACTGTAGAATCTAATGTAAAATTWTACTTACAGACAACCTTAAGACTCCAAAGTTYGCAAAGTCATGAGTAAGTATCTGGTARAAGAGTTCTTGGCTAAACTGAAGTACAAAAACTAGTTATAGGGACACGATCACTTATCTGCAAGGTACCATAWTTAAGAGGGGAAAAGTAAGGTTCATCTTACCCTTTACTTCCTCATCCCTGGCCAAGTTCTTCTTCTGACTATGTGATATTACAAAGTTAGGTTACATTGGTTTTCCTGGAAAAGGAAAGAGGTCAAAGGTATTAAATTTGACTCAGAGAAACCAAAAGAAGACATGTATTTCAAACATTTAGTTCTAAGTATTGTATTTAGACAAATATCTGTCATCAGAGATTCACCATCTTTCACCTGTAGGTTCCTGAAGCAACATTTGAGAAGACAGTTACTTAACTGATTTCTTACTCCAGAAAGCAAAACGAATATATACCTCTCCTTAGGCATCCTTCTCATCTTGAAAGACAGAGAARTGTATTTTGAACTATATTCACACAATATCTATATATATAAGAAGCAATACAAACTCTGCTTCTTGCATTTTTTAAATACTGAAATAATTATTTAATAATTTTCTTGGAAAATGGTATTTTCAAAGGACTGAGTGATCAATAAATTAGGAAKAACTTAAAAAAAAGGATCAGGGATAATAATATGGCAGTGTAAAAAGATCCAGATTAAGCTTTGCAGACTGTCAGCAAAGGTGAAGAGCACCTTTGGAAGATACCTAAACTCATGCTGGCTGGACACAGTGGATCCCATTAAGACAGATACGGAATCTGACTTCCTAGGATCTTCTCAGGGCAAGTCAGATGACACAAAAAGTAGACCACAAAGCTAGTCAGCTCAAAATTTTTCTGATGCCAAAGCTACATCAAATCATTGCACATTGTCATTAAAAGCTTTCACAGATAAATGCAGTGGCAAAAACAAGACACTTGAATTCAGTCATGTTATTTCTTTATAAACAGCACATAATTTCATATATTCCCTTAGTTTTGTTTTAGAATTCTTTGATCTATATGGCAATATGGAGCAAAAACTCCTGTACTGCTTGGAARATTTTAACCTCTGCACATGGTAAGGGAAAAGAGTAGCAGTGTAGACTGTCGGACTAAAGCCAAGAGACCCTCTCCTAACCAAACATGAGGGCTAAAATCTATTTATACTCTTAAAGTACGGGCAAACTTCAAAGTGCATTTTAAAAAGGCTTTGAGTTATTGCTGAAATCCCTAGGTGGTTTGCAAAGGACCTGTTGTCTTGCAGAAAGACACATCTTTTTTGTCCCAGTGCTAACATGAAGTTTCRTGAACTGAGGTAATAAACTAGTTTCTAGTTTGCTTTTTTTTATAATAGCCTGTCGGATCTCAAAAGAATCCTGATCTGTTCTTTGTAATTTTCCATTCTGGAAACTAATGTATCAAGCGTGATTGCCCAAATAACGGGCATTTCTTCTTGTGTGCCAATAAGTGAGGATGAAGATGAGGATGAGGATGAGCACAGATGGAGCAAAAGATGGCACAGACAGATCAAATAGCAAAAAGCAAAGCTTTTAGATTACATTTCTGGTTTCATGTGTATATGGCATATAAGATTACTGGGAAGCACTGCGTTTCATTGCACTTGCRTCTTCTGGCTCCTGGCATGCAAATTCCCGGTTGCTCTTTCTTTACTRAGCCATCTCCTGCTCTGGAGAAGGTCTTATCGCAGCGGTTCTCAGTTAGGTTGTTAATGCCAATCCCCCTGTGGTGGGAATCGCCTTGACTGCTGTTCCACGTAGCTCAGCATGTCTTTTGTGGTCAAGTGGTTTTTTTCAGTGCCCAGCCCTCGAGAGTTTTCCAGGCTTAGTGCAAAACTAAGAGAGGCTGGAGAACAAGCCACTGCTTTACAGATAAAAGTCTGGGATTAATCCTGGTCCCTAAAAAGGTGACCAACCCCATCTGTCTCTGTGCTAAAGGGCAAAGCTATTATTTTGTTTGGTCTTTGATGTACTTAAATCCCTCAGAGCTTTTGGGAAAGTCAGGCTAAGTCTTTAAGTTCTCATTTAAGGGCATTTGTTAGGACATAATTTAAAATCTGCCATTGTTGGTTATCGAAGTATCTCCTAAGTTTGTGGGTTTCATTTTGGTTTGTGTTATAAATGATAACTCCATTTTATAAAAATGTAAGAATTTATTGTAAATTTAATACAAAAAGGCAATRAACAAAGCAGCGCTGGGCAGCACGGGGGGTAGCCCCACCAAAATCGTGCGCGCCCCAGTGTGGCACTCATCCAAATACATACATTAAGATGTTGCATATACATAAAGTTTAGCAATACGCCTATACATATGCATGACCTGTCCCCGCTTTGTATTAAAATGAGTTCCCCTCCCATCTGCGCTTGCGCATTGCAGTTTGGTGGTGGTCGTCGGGGGTCGTGGGGATGAAGGCAGGTAGTCTTCCTCGTTGTCCTTTTCATGACCTCTTGGTCTTGCGCCTGCGCAGTTTGGCNCCAGTGTGGCACTCATCCAAATATATACATTAAGATGTTGCATATACATAAAGTTTAGCAATACGCCTATACATATGCATGACCTGTCCCCGCTTGGTATTAAAATGAGTTCCCCTCCCATCTGCGCTTGCGCATTGCAGTTTGGTGGTGGTCGTCAGGGGTCGTGGGGATGAAGGCAGGTAGTCTTCCTCGTTGTCCTTTTCATGACCTCTTGGTCTTGCGCCTGCGCAGTTTGGCSTACTTATATAACTCTTCCTTATTTGGACATTTGACATTCTGGGGCTGTTAAGCTACTTCTGGTTAACATCTCAACAGATAACAGGATACTGTGGAATTTCACACAAGCTTCTYGTATCYGCCTTGCTCAACCAGCAAATTATTTACAACCCCTTTATCACAGTTTGTGTGGGGTTTTTTGTTTCATTGGTTTTGTTTTTMAGAGGACAAATTATTTTATGGCTGTATTTCTTAAATGTCAGTGAGGATTCAGACAAGCTCAGGGCATCTGGTTAAATTTGTATGCTGAAAATGTTACTGGTTTTAGTCATTTACCCTAAAAATCCTGAGAAGTGGTTTCACTGTGAGGCAGCAGTGTCCTGTCTGCGTACAGATCAACTTGTGAACTATTACAATTTTCAACCTAGTGTACTATGGTAAAGAGTGTTATGTTTTGCAGGGGAAAATGGAAGCAGAACTGTAGGTGATAAAAGATTCTCTCCTGGATGTTCTTCAACAGTTCAGCCCCTTCTGCAGGTTTGAAAATGGAGCACATCATAAAAATGTATTGAAGGAAGACRTGCCTCAGGGATTTCTGAAACGGCTCGTCTTTGAAAGGTACAGTGGTTTCCCATTTCTCCCCTTCACAGAACTTAATTGTGAAAAACACCTGTTTGATGCTAGTATACAATTTTTGCTCTCTCTTATCCTTCCTTCACTTCCCTGTTTCTGCAGCTGATATTACTGGAACAATGTGCTTTCTCTTATTTTTACTGTTGCGTTTTGCACTCAGGAACCACCAGAATATGCACAAAAATTCAGTGCGATGAATCCCAGTGTTCAAACTTATTTGGCTGTCAGCATCAGGACAAAAGGATGCAAAAGTGTAGAATTGTGCTGTTCTGTGCTTTGAATTTAATTATTCTGCAATTAGTTTACAGTGAGATGAGGTCTACTCACAATAGCAGAAACATAAAGTAGACCTTATGGCTTCTCTCTTCTCTGACTAGTGTTTTTGTTATGATGTTTCTTGATCTCAAAATTCTAACAAAATCCTTTAGAAGTGTGTTTGCGAGAGAGCACGAGACAGACTGGAGTTTAAAATCTGTATTCTGCTTATGACAGGTCCTCTCTATCTGGCATCTGGAGGAGTTGATTTGCTTCAGTACTATTTCCCGGAATCTTTTGATCAGCTTCCTGAGGACTGTGGTCTCTTTGATGGACAAAAACCTACGGTCCCGGAGTCCTGYGGTGTTAATGACCTAGCAATACTGCTGAGGGGCCACGAAAGGAAAACACTGCCTATTGAATYTGGAGCATGGTCAGGTTTGCTTTTCTTAGGTATATGGCTTTTTGCACATTATTCCACGTCTGTTGCTAACTAAATAATTATGTGGMCTGCCCACAACTTTTTTTTTTAAACCCCTATATCTCACTGATAAATTATGCTTTTTAAACTTAGAAGCCTTTATTGTGGGGGTTTCTGGTTCTTTCTTCTTCATGCAGATCTGGGTCTTTCTGGTCTTTTTTGCATCAAATGTCTCCCGTCGTATTCCTTTCTAACTCTGAATTTTCTTACACCGAATCTATGACTGTCTCTTCATACCATGCATTTGTCAGTCTTCTAGTGGCAGCTTTGCAATCTTTTTTGCAGAGAATGTGGGAATGTGTGTGTTAAACGTTGCCTGGTTTTGAGAAAGCTCTTGCATTATCATGATRCATTTATATGCTTTCTCTATGTAGCTGTTGCCTTTTTTTTGCTTCCTAATATGTTCGTTTTATTAATGTATTTGATGATAGGTGGCAAATGAAACGGCAAAGGAGAAGATACCTGAGGAGCTCAGCTTAGCRCTCGTACTGAGTTTGTGAAGCAAAGGGCTTGGAATTTGATTAATGTCCTCCTCCTTTAGAACTTTTTCACTGACTCAGAGGTATTTAATTATTAAGTATTTTCTGCAGTWTTTTTACTTAATGCCTTGATTTTACAAGTGATTTGGTTTTCCAGCTGGGGAAGGGTTCACACTTTCCTCTGAGGATAGGTGGTTTCACCAGAGCAGAAAACAGGGCTCGTCACGGGTTTAGGAAATGAGCCTGCCTTCCCTTCGTGCTGCCTTTTCCTTCAGGCCGACTGTTGCAATTTTAGGGAGAGCCTTGGGCTTCACACAACAGCCTCCGCCCGCACACCAGCCGCACGCCAAGGCTGTGCCGCTGCCTTTACAGCACGTCCCTCCCGCCTGCTGCCTGGACCGCTCAGCGCAGTTGGTTTGGCGGAGGGACACCCACCCCCCACCCCCCCCGCGTAGCCGTTACCTCGCGCTGGGGCCCGAGCGAGGGGCTGGTATCGCCGCCCTGCCCCAGCGCCACCGCGCCCAGGGCGGGCGGGGGTCCCGCAGGCGGCTCTTGGGGCTCGGCGGGGAGGCCGTACCGGCACCCCGCTCCTCGTTAGTATAGTGGTGAGTATCCCCGCCTGTCACGCGGGAGACCGGGGTTCGATTCCCCGACGGGGAGAAGGCGTCGCTTTTTACCCCCAAGGAGCGCTCCTCCTCCTCTCCCCGCCGAAGCCCCGTCCGCGGCGTGGGCGTGAGGGAGGGAGGCCATCGCGCACCGGCGGCGTGTGTGTTCTGGCAGCCGCTTGGKGAGCGGAAAGCGTGGCGGGTGGTTGCGGCCCGCCCCGGGGAGGCGCATGTCGGTGTGCGGCGTGCGGCCCTGCCGAACCGCTCGCTTCCTGCCGCCGGTAAGCGCCGCCCGGGGACGGGGGAGGGGGGCGCACAGAAAACTGAAAGTTTTGGAAGTCTCAATTTTAGCAGTTCTCATCACCCCGGTTAATGCCCGTGCCGCTCTGCCAGAGGTCCCTGAAGCGACCCGCCGAAGCGGTCTTTAAAAAGAGCGGGTGCGACGCCCGCGGGAGCAAGCTCCCGGCAGCGGTTCCACCCGCGGCGTGCCTGTGGAGCTCGTGAGCTGCGTGCACGCGCAGAGCGTGCCACAGACGGGCCGGTTAGCTCAGTTGGTTAGAGCGTGGTGCTAATAACGCCAAGGTCGCGGGTTCGATCCCCGTACGGGCCACTCGAGTTTTTTTTCCGTGGAGGCGAGAAAATCCCTGGCTTTTACTGAACGTTCTATTTTTCCGCTCTTTTTGAGGAGGACGTGTAACACGGAAACGAACACAGCCCAAGGGGAAGCTTRACTTCGGTGAGCGGAGGGCAGCGAGCATGAGCCGGCCCAGCCGGGCGCCTCTCACCTCGGCACGGTCGCCGAGGCAGCCGGACCCGCGGGCGGAAACCCACCAGAGGTGACGTCGTACCACGTCCTGGCGGGAAGCCCAGTGGCCGTTATCCCGCTCYTCGTTAGTATAGTGGTGAGTATCCCCGCCTGTCACGCGGGAGACCGGGGTTCGATTCCCCGACGGGGAGAAGGCGCTGCTTTTTCCTCAGCCGGCCCCCGGGGCGGAAGGGGGAAAGGGATACTCCCCCTTGCTTTTCCCCACGGGGTCCTCGGCCAGGTTCGTGCAGGGGGAAAAAGGACTGTTTGGAAGACCTCGCGGCAATAGCCAACAGCTTCCTGATCTGTCCCCCACCTTCCAGCAAAGGAGCTGGCCCGAGGCAGGTTGTTATCCTGTCTTGATCACAGCTGAAATGCGCAGCGCTGAAAGATTTTCTCCTCAAAACGGACAGCCAGCCTTCTGCTCTCATCAGGCGAGACTGGGACCCCAATCCAGCATCTCCCAATTACTCATCATGCTACTGCAGCACATTTKAAGACACTTTCCCTTCTCAAGTCAGTGTAAATAGCCTCAAAAACCACATAGTTAAGTACCACCTTTTTCACAACTTCCTGAAAGCAGACTTTAAGRTTTAAAATCATATCAAATATTCCCTTTATTCTTTAAAAAATTATTTCTAAAACATCCCAACATTTTCTAGGAGTAAGCAGTGCTGTTTAGGCATAGATAATGCTTTCGTTCCACTGGGAGAACACTTCACAGTAGTTTACCATTTTGCAGTCAAACAAATCAGTTGAGGAAGTTCTTAAGCATGCACAGTAGTCCTGTGAAGGTATTGCCAGTCCTTCACAAGGCAACATCAACAGGGGGTAACATCAGCTGATCAATCATGAATAATTAGTTCACATATTTGCAAGTTATAACAAGTCTACAGCATTATTAAGGCACCAGGTAGGCGTATAAATAGCTATACTAAAACGCCATGCAACAGCGGTTTGAATGAGCTGGTTTGCAGGCGTTCCTGTTCTTTCATAATGGCTCAGGGTAAGCAATCGATCTTGTTCACGATCCGTGTCAGTGCACCCAGTCTTTGGGATTGCGCAGAACCTCCAGAATTTCTGCTTCTTTGGAGCTCTCTGGAGGGGTGTGCATGTACTCCCACCTGCAGGGAGAGGGGAAGCTCACTCAGACTGCCCAGCTGGCTGCCACCTCTCCCGCACCAGGCTGTGTTTGGATTCCAGTTGCCTTTTCTGAGGATGCAAAGCTACCTACACAGTTGATACTCTTGTGTCAAGTAGACAGATATGGCTACAAATCATTACGTTTATAAAAACGAATAATAACACTGGAAGAGACAGGAGAAACGTTAGCTCGATCTTTTTCCCAACTTCTGGAAATGCTGGAAGAAAAAAGAAAGAGCAATGCCCCCTACCCCACAATCCATGCAAGTTTCTTTGCAAATATCTTTTAGCAGTCTTTTGTGACATACTAGTGTCACGAGGAAGATGAGCCAAAAAAGAACTCAGACAAAAGAGAGTGAGGATACAAGTCCTAAGGGAAACTGCCAGCTTCAAATTTTATCATTTGATCCTGACACAATATTTTCAGCTGCCCAGGGCAAATTTTACCAGAAGCTGGACTGAAAGCACTACAAGTCCKTGTTGAATCTTGGTTTTAAAAACAAAGTTGATGAGAGAACACTTTTTATTGAAAAGGCGATTAAGAGGCATGACARAGGAGTAAAAGTGTCAGCAGTCACAAAGGGATGGGTACAACCTTTTCCCATTTTTTTTCTCCCAGGAAGGACCCATTCATGCTGTTAAGTGAGCTATTTATGTTGACGAAAACAAGCAAAACCAGATCATCCCAGCAATGAAATCAAAAGGTAGGACCGTGCTACGCCACCAGGTGAGGGACACATCTGGTGTTGGCAGTGGGATGAAGCTCTATGGTATGACCAGGACTGCCTTCATGGTTAAGGGGTAGCAGGCAAAGATCAGTTACGCCAGTGGAAGGAGGTCACTAATGGAGTCTTAGGAAATTCATGATAGGGCCTGGGCTACTCAGCATATCTAAAAGCAACCTAAAAAGKGGCATAAACAGTAAATGACAGTTTGCTGATATTGCAAGATTAAGCAAGATCGGTTAAAACCTAAAAAGGCAGTTGAAAAGAGTTAATATCGAGCCAAGCAACTGAGCAATAAAATGGGAGGTGAAATTCACTGTTGATTCATCTGAAGTGATGCACACAAGAAAAAAAGTTACATACACATTGAGAGACTGAGTTAACTTTTATTGCCCAGAAAAGATCTCGGCATCGTAACAACTCTATGAAAAAGCCAGCTCAATGCTTAGCAGCAGTCAAAACCAGCAAACAGCTTATTAGGATTATGAAAGGAATAATGAACTAAAACATCATTATGCCACTGTACGAGTCAGCAGCACACCTGCATCTTGGATACACATATGTAGCTTACATTGTCTGTTCCTTATCCCCAATTCAGAAGGGGCATAGAAAACTTAAGCCTAGAGAAAAGTGGCAAATGTGATCAAAGGTATGGAACAGCTACTGTACAAAGACTAAAAAGAGGGGGACTTGTCAGCCTGGAAAACAGACAACGAAAAAAACAGAAGCCTGTAAAATAAGAACTGTTATGGAGAAAATGAACAGGAAGAAAATCTGGTTACTCACTGAAAAGTCGAATRAAGTCATCAGGTGCAAGTAGAAAACAAAGAGGCACTTTTTCACACAGCACACAGTTAAACTGTGGAACTTCCTTACCACAGGCTTGTCAGGACTGCCATAAGCTCACATGGTGTCAGAGCTACTAAACAAAAACTCATGGAGCGAGCAGGGGAAATCTATCAAGAGGTACTAAGCACAAAATATACCACTTTTTTTTTTTTTTTTGTCAGAAAATATCTAGGCTATATTCTAGATAGCTTTATCATTACTGGCAACTGCACAAGAGTAGCAGACCAGAGAAGCATCTGCATATATTTGGCCAGTTCTTGTATCAAGCATGAACTAACCACTGTTAAAGAGACTGGACACCAGGACAGAGCTTTGATTTAATTCTATAAARTATTTTAATAAAGAACAGTGCCTACCTGCAACTTCACCTATCTATGCCCTTACCTTGCAGTCAGTGGCAGAGACATAAGAATGCTTTCAATTCTTGATCCTGGTGTCAGGAGGCCAAACTTTGTACCTCTGTCATAAACCAAGTTGAACTCCACGTACCTATGGGGAGTGAAGAGATGCAACAGGAAAACAAGTTTATTATCAGAAGTTGCTTCTGCCTTCTTCAGCTAGCAGACACCAAACAAAACCAGCCTGTCTTTCTGCTGTGTTGGGTGTCAGAATGAACCCTGGTTTGGGGCCAACTGTCCTCTAGCATCCTCTGCGTAGGAATGCCAGTGTGAMCTTGCCGCTCCACAAAGCATAGGAAGTAATAGACAAGAGCAGACAAACTATTCAAGGAGAGCATTCTGCATGGTGGTATACTAGCTTACTTCTCCTAGGCTTCAACCCTGCTGGCAAGCTCAACACCAAGTTTAGCTTGGTTATGCTAGTACTCCTTTTTGTGGTGGTGTCAGACATAAGAGGAGCCTTAAAGGAACTGGAAATGACCACAGGAAAAACTCTACCRTGCAGTCCTCCATGCTGAAAGACACATAAGCAGCAAGGCCACAACAAGATCTTCTGTTTCTTGGGGAAAGCTGAAAAGCTGCAGAAGTCAGACAGCTTCAGAGTGCTGGCTGGGACTTGTAAGTGCCAGAATAGAGAGTTTTCTGCCCCCAGCATAGGAACAGAGCAGTGACAATTCAGCAGGGATTATTTTAGTAATCAGTACTGARGTATTAGTACTTAACAGAGGTACAGGAAGGGAGGAGTGCTTATCTGTTTGCAGAAATGGAGAGCTTAGCCTAACCCAGTAACCTGCAAACAGATCCAGGGAAATAAGCAGGCCTCATGAGCCAGTCCTGGTGCAAGCTAAAGAAGCTATTCCCCCTTATAACCTTAGCAGGATCCTGAAAGGCCAACACTCCCAGGAATAGCCCCACCAAATTAAGCATATGTGCTTATTTTAATAATTGCTGCAGRCCAGTGATCTAAACTTGAATGCTTATGCCCTCTCTATGCCACTTTCACAGATTTCTCTGCAGAAGAGGCAGAAACTAAAGACTCTCCAGTTCTGCACAAAGCACATGTATTCTCATTTCTTCATATGCTTACACAATCACAGGACACAAATAAAGGAGTACAACTGTATCTACCAATGTACTTAAGCTKCTGCAAAATTAGCGGTTGTTCACGTTAATAAGCATCCTCAAAAGTCTTCTAAGTTACAGTGGCTTTGGACCATGCCAGAAAAACAAAACCCCTCTGTATCTTTATTCCTTTACACAGAGTTCACTGCGTCCTCATTTCAGTGCCAAGATCAGATAGAATAAATATGTATGTAAGAAGYTGAAAGTACAGTTTCTTGGGTACAGTTATTCCATGACTTTCTGGGGTTTAGCTTCATTACTGAATAGGAAGCACGACTCCCTCACCCKTATGCTCCTCATGTCATGGGGCAGTCCTGTATCCCGCATCACTGGGCTGCAGGAGAGGGTGGGATTCAGAACACCACACATCCCTTTGCCTTTACAAAGCAGCAGCTTCTCTTGGTTTTTGAAGGAGTTGCAGAGAAACTGTGGCATTTTGTATGGGTTGCTTGTGCTGCAACATGGGAGAGTGGGGGATATAGCTGAGGGTGTGCTAGTACCTTCTTTGCACCCTCCCCRGCAATCTAGCATTGGATTTCAAAAATAGTTCTGTACACAAAAATGTTGGAATTCTCTGGCAAACTTCAGAGCACTTACACAAACTTAGTCCACGCCACAACAGGACGTAAACCCTGCAACCATGAAGAACTAGGTCATTTTTTTCTTGCCAGTGTAATCCACCTCCCATGTATTCTTTTGCTCCTGCAGTACTCACCGTCCTCTCCGAAGCTGCTGCCATAGCTTTTGCTCTGGTGTGAAGGAGTCATGGCAGTGCCTTTTCACAATGGGAATGTAACAAGGCACAACAGCTTTGGCACAACTCTTCACAAACTGRAATACTTCCTCCTTGGAGGGAGAGTCCACGTCGTCAAAGAATATGCCTCCAATCCCTCTTCGCTCGCCACGGTGCTTGATATAGAAGTAGTCATCACACCTAGGAGGAGGTAGCAGACAATTATTAATATGGTCCACAATATTCACAGAAATGAACAGAACTCCAAACAGTTACATGGCACAGGATGGCACTAGTAAAATACTGATGAAAAGCCAGTTCCTGCAGTGTTGGGTGCCACGCTGTTTGACTGCTGAGAGCCGGGATGATACAGCACCATCTGGAAAGCACTCCTGTGTTCACTTACAGTAAGAGCTCTTATTAAATGGTCTCTGCAAAGCTACATATTGCCACACAGTCACTGAACACATAACACTCAAACACCATCGCAGATGCTTCGATGTGGAGTGATCCAATCCATATCTTCTACTTAAGAGGAGAAGGGACACCTGATTTCAAAACTTCACCCTAAGAGCTCTTTCTAGATTTCATTCCCAGAATTATGTATAGATCCCAAGTTATTTGTACAGCTTTCAGATGAACTCAAAATAAACTTGGAAGATAATTTCTTTATTCTTTTTGCCATTCTAGTGAAAGAATTGATTTTCTGCATCAAAACTCAAAGAATCTATAAACCCAAGACCAGATAAGAAAGCCACTGTCACTTAAGGAAAAATCAGAAGTGAGTCATCCCTCCTTGGAAAAAGGCTTTTTAATAGTTAAACTTGGATGATGGAGTCATTCTAGCAGTGGCTTTTTATGGCTCATGTTCAAATTTATGAAGGAGTAAGTGCAGCTTATCCTACAATAGGGAGGCAATTAATCTCTTTTGTATTCACTGGGAGTATATAGGTGTGCAAATAGCTGATTCATTGTATCCACACCCTATCTTGCTTATAGTTCAACCAAAACTCAAGGGCAGCCTTCGCTGCAGTGACCATGAAATGGTGGAATTAGGGCACCGAGGAGGTTGCACAGCAAGCTCACTACCCTGGACTTCAGGAGAGCAGACTGTGGCCTCTTCAGGGATCTGCTTGGTAGAGTGCCATGGGACAAAGCCCTGAAGGGAAGAGGGGCCCAAGAAAGCTGGTTAATATTCAAGGATCACCTCCTCCAAGCTCAGGAGTGATGCATCCCGACAAAGAAGTCAGGCAAAAACGCCAGGAGGCCTGCGTGGATGAACAAGGAGCTCCTGGACAAACTCAAACACAAAAAGGAAGCCTAGAGAGTGTGGAAGCAAAGACAGGTAGCCTGGGAGGAATACAATGAAATTGTCCAAGCAGCCAGGGATCAGGTTAGGAAAGCTAAAGCCCTGATAGAATTAAATCTGGCCAGGGACATCAAGGGCAAAAAGAAAAGCTTCTATAGGTACATCGGGGGTAAAAGGAAGACTAGGGAAAATGTGGGCCCTCTCCGGAAGGAAACAGGAGACCTGGTTACCCGGGATATGGAGAAGGCTGAGGTACTCAAATGACTTTTTTGCCTCAGTCTTCACCAGCAAGCGTTCAAGCCTCACCGCCCAAGTTGCAGAAGGCAAAGGCAGGAACTGGGACAATGAAGAGCCACCCACGGTAGGAGAAGATCAGGTTCGAGACCATCTAAGGAACCTGAASGTGCACAAGTCCATGGGACCKGATGASATSCATCYGCGGGTCCWGAGGGARCTGGCRGATGAARTTGCTAAGCCACTATCCATCATATTTGAGAACTCGTGGCAGTCCGGTGAAGTTCCCGCTGACTGGAAAAGGGGAAACATAACCCTGATCTTTAAAAAGGGAAAAAAGGAAGACCCGGCGAACTACAGGCCAGTCAGTCTCACCTCTGTGCCCCGCAAGATGATGGAGCAGATCCTCCTGGAAACTATGCTAAGGCACATGGAAAATAAGAAGGTAATTGGTGACAGCCAGCATGGCTTCACTAAGGGCAAATCGTGCCTGACAAATCTGGTGATCTTTTACGACAGGGTTACAGTGTTGGTGGGGAAGAGCAACTGATGTCATCTGTCTGGACTTGTGCAAAGCATTTGACACTGTCCCACACGACATCCTTGTCTCTAAATTGGAGAGACATGGATTTGACGGATGGACCACTCGGTGGATAAGGAGTTGGCTGGATGGTCGCACTCAAAGAGTTGCGGTCAATGGCTTGATGTCCAAGTGGAGACCAGTGACGAGTGGCATTCCTCAGAGGTCGGTATTGGGACTGGTGCTGTTTAACATCTTTGTCAGTGATGTGGACAGTGGGATTGAGTGCACCCTCAGCAAGTTTGTCAACAACACCAAGCTGTGTGGTGCGGTCGACATACGGAGGGACAGGATGCCATCCAGAGGGACCTTGACAGGCTTGAGAGGTGGGCCCATGCAAACCTCATGAAGTTCAACAAGGCCAAGTGCAAGGTCCTGCACATGGGTCGGGGCAATCCCAAGCACGCATACAAGCTGGGCGGAGAATGGATTAAGAGCAGCCCTGAGGAGAAGGACTTGGAGGTGTTGGTTGATGAGAAGCTCAACATGACCCGGCAATGTGCGCCTGCAGCCCAGAAAGCCAACTGTATCCTGGGCTACATCAAAAGACGTGTGACCAGCAGGTCAAGGGAGGTGATTCTGCCCTTCTACTCCGCTCTCCTGAGACCCCACCTGGAGTACTGCATCCAGCTCTGGGGCCCCCAACATAAGAAGGACATGGACTTGTTGGAGCGAGTCCAGAGGAGGGCCATAAAGATGATCACAGGGATGGAGCACCTCTCCTATGAAGACATGCTGAGAGAGTTGGGGTTGTTCAGCCTGGAGAAGAGGAGGCTCCAAGGAGACCTTATAAGCAGCCTTCCAGTACCTGACRGGGGCCTACAAGAAAGCTGCAGAGGGACTTTTTACAAGGGCATGTAGTGACAGGACAAGGGATAATGGCTTTAAACTGAAAGAGGGTAGATATAGATTAGATATAAGGAAGAAATTCTTCAGTGGGGGTGGTGAGGCACTGGRACAGGTTGCCCAGAGACGTTGTGGATGTCCCATCCCTGAAGTGTTCAAGGCCAGGCTAGATGCGGCTTTGAGCAACCTGGTCTAGTGGAAGGTGTCCCTGCCCGTGGCAGGGAGGTTGGAACTAGATGATCTTCAAGATCCCTTCCAACCCAAACCATTCTATGATATGATTCTGTGATTCTATAGTTGCTTGCTTGGGCAGCTATGCTCTGCAAGTCTTCACGTSGGGGAGAAATGGAAGGCGAGTAGGAAGCAGAAACCATCAACAGCGAAGAAACCCTGCCTTCGCTTAGGACTAGTTTTCCATGCGTGTATCCATCCACAGCTGCTGTTCTCAAGCAATATAAATGGCATGGCCATAGCGAGAGAGATGTGGAGATACAACATATAACCTATGCTATTTTTTTATTCACTAGGATGATCAGCTTTTTTTTTTATAGCAGCAGGAAGAGTTAGGAAAAAAGGGTGAGTCAGAAATGCAAAAGAGAACATGGCTGACAAAAGTCTTAAAACTAGTTCAGGAAGACAGCGTGGTAAACATAACAAGAGCTTTATGTTTGAGAAAGGTGGGAAAAGGGGCAGTGTTAATTAGTAGAAGCTCAGAGGGGATTCACACTGCTCCACCAGTGAGAACCACATGCCCCTATGCACCTGCTGCTTACAGCAAACACTCATGCTGGGACTGAGAAAACTGCCTTTGTCCACGGGATACAATTAGTCCTCCCCCGAGCTGCCCTCAGACTAAGAACAGGCATCCTTCTCTCCATCCCCTGCAGCTGGTACTTCTAGCCTACTTACGCTGCAAACAACCTGACCATTAAGGCAGGCGCTCTGAACTACCATGCAAAAATTCCTCAGAGAACAAGACTGTAGTCTTAAGGTTATAACATGTGCTTCTCTACTAAGTGGTTCACACCCAARCTACAACACCCACTTTATCTCCTGTCCTCAGACAAGACCTGGTAGCTTACAAAAGGGTAACCCCTCCTTCCTGGATACCACAGCTTGGAGTAGATAGGATTATCAGACACAGAGCAGCAAGCCCCCACTGAACAGTGAAGGATCSCATCACCTGTATCTCTCAGCTCAAGAAGAACATTCAAAGTTTGCATCTTTAGAGAATATGCTGTTGAACTCTCAGTGAATGTGTCACTGGAAAAAAGTGCAGCTCCATCAAAACTATGAAGCTTCTACATTAAGGACAAGCTCCTCTACCTACCTGGCAAAATAAAAAAAAAAAAAAAACGGTAATGAAGGTCAGACTGAAGGTAGAAAAACTGGAATGGGATTTTCAGAACTGCAGCGCTGGTCCAAGAGCTCACACTAAAGTCATGCACATTTACCATGAGTTCACTCATGGTAAGCAGAATGCAAGTCCATGGGGTAAAAGTCTTGTCCTAGTTTAACACCAGAGACTAAAAGGAATTTTTAAGTTGTCTAGGAAAGTCCATGGCTTACAAAACCTTGTAGAGTCAGCTTGGGTTTTATTCGGGCTATAGACTTATGATCCTAGTTGTCAGCRCTTTGATTTGAAAAACTCAGGCCTCTGTAAATAAGAGATTGTTTTAGACTACATTTTGTCCCAGTGCACATTTGCTGATTTTCATTAGGGTCTGCTGATACTTTTCAAAAGGCAGCAGAAGCTACTGTTCCTAGAGTACACTTAACTGGCAATATCCAATGCCACCTTCTGCTCCCACAAAAGGAACCCAAGCGCATCTCTCCCCACATACCATTTCTTGTACTTGGGATACAGCTTCAGATCGTGCTTGTCACACGCTTCTTTCAGAGTCTTATGAAAATGAACGGCATCCTCTTCATTCAGGTAAGTTGGAGTGAGGTCAGTCCCACCACCAAACCACCACTGTTTAGTTCCTATAGGAGAGAGGCAAGCAGCAACATTTTTCTTTTAAACTTCCAAATAGAAATACGTTGCTAGTAGTTCACCAAGAACTAACAACTACTTTTACAATACAAAACAAAATCATTATTTAGTGGTCTTCCTAAACATCTATCGTGAAAAATTTGAGTTTGAGGYAGTGCAATGACCAGGGACTTCGGGAAGACATGAAACAAATTTCAAAGCAGTGAAAACCATTTGTTCAGTATTTTGGATCGCTGACCCTGACTACAGGGTATCAATTTCACAAGATGGGCTGGCAACTCCTACTCAAGAATCCAGAAACATTTTAGTGCATGCTAAAGAAAGGAAACATCCTTATTAAATCCAGGGAAGCAATTGACTAGAAATGATCCATAATGCTCTGGCAAAATAATTGAAAGAAAAGCTCTCTTTGAGCTTCTGACAGTACAGTGTCACAAGGTACAGACCGGCTCTCAGTGTTAGACCACCTAGCCTAAAGTCCTGCTTCAGACAGCAGCAAGTTGCAGAAACTCAGGGGAAAAAGGCATAGTGTACATAGAGAGCGATGTTTCTGACAGTGCATCCTCCCAGCTTCTGAGAGAAAGGTACATCCTGACCAGAATACTTATCAGTCCTTCACAGACCTTTCTTCTACTAAATTCTAGACTTGCTTCTTTGAATACGTTTTACACTTATTTATAACCACCTACACTTTAAGCCTGCAACGCCTGGTGTACGCTGCAAGAACTAAACTGCAAACACCTTTACTGTATCAGATGCACGCATCACAGTGATTTTACAAACAGACAAATGAAGGCCCAGAGGTTAAGAGAGCCAGACAGACAGAACAGGGTTTTGGCACAACTGGGAACAAACCCGGACCGGTTCTTAACCTCTTACTCTAGCCATGCGTTCACACTTCCTTTGTGTGGGGTCATACATTTCATACATACTTCATTGGATTAAAATTCTTACCGTCTGCTTCTTCAATTTCAAAGTATCTGTAGTTGAAGTGCATGGTTGGAACATGAGGGTTCTTTGGATGGATAACAGAGCTCACACCCATGGCGCAAAAAGGCAGCTTCCCTAGATAAAAAGATGCACAGAAAAAAAAACTTCAGTTTTTCAAATAACTTCATTTATTATCATTTAAGGAACACCACTATTTTTCCTTAGGTTCCAAGCTACTGTTCCACTACAAGAAAATTTCTCATGTTGGGCCACCGTAATTATTAATCAATGTGCAATTTACTTCTCATGAACACAACTCTGTGCACCTAACTAAATACTTTTTTTGGTATTTGTCCTAAAATGCAACAATGTTAGAGCATCCATTAGATGAAGATTGCTTAAAACGTAAGGCACTGCTTAAGCTTTCCACCACCCCCCRTCCTCGGAATTACCCTTTACTACATGAATGTGGGTTGAATCCTCTTTAGCCTTCACGTCTTTTTGGTTCTCTCCCTCCAGCTCTTTGGTACATAATTCCTGCCCTGTTGAGCTACAGCGTCGTTATTGAGAAACAACCTGCGCCTACAGTACATTGCTTAAAGCAGCAAGACAGGGGGAGAAGCACTCTGATACATAGATTTTAGGGACATGAAAGTCCACCTGCCACGCTTACTGGTTGGAAACCACTGTGATACAAATGAAATCTTCCCTTGAGCAGTGATCAGTCCGGCCTTCCTTACATTCTGCTCAAAGGCCACACTCTGCTGTCAAGTACCTGCACGGGAATACTCGGCTGAATGCGTCCCGGTCCCCYACCCACCTCCCCGCCGGACATCTTACCGTCTTTGGCCTTCAGAGACTTCCCCCTGCTTCTCATCTGCCGCGCTGCCTCCTCGGACAGGAGCCCGAACACGACGGACACGTTCACACCCGCCTTCTCGAAGACCTCGCCGTCCTGCAGCACGCAGCTGATGCCGCCTCCGCCTGCCAACGCCAGGGTCACCCCGCGCCGGGGCCGCCGCCTCCCGGGGTGACCGAGCCCGGGGTGCCCGTGCCCGGGGTGACCCCCGCGCCCCCCTCCCTACCTTCCTTCCTCTCCCAGGTGTCGACGGCGAAGGTGGCGCCGGGGTCCAGCGCGGCCAGGGCGCGGCACACCTCCCCCTGCGTCTCCATGATGAGCAGCTCCATGCGGCTCCGCAGCTCCCGCCGCCGCCGCCGCAGCTCCCGCAGCCCGCTCACCGGCGGCGCCATGAACCGCTGCCGCAGCTCCTCCTCCTCCTTCTCATCCTCGTCCTCTTCGGACGCCGTCAGCGCGGCCCGCTGCCGCCGCCACAGCCCCA
>JASVER010000148.1:418466-477450 GCA_030449065.1 Oceanodroma leucorhoa
GGGCCGGGCCGCTCCGCGCGGTATATAAATTTGTGTTTGTACAGGAGAGTTTGTCCCGGCTGGGTGCCGTGGGTGTAAGCGGCCTGTAACCCTTCGGCCGGGCGCTCCCGGCGCTGGGTTGGCGCCGGGCTGCCCGCCCGTTGTCGGCGCTGCGGCCGGGAGAGGCAGCGTCGGAGGGAGCGCTGGGGCTCCGCAGCCCCCCCCGGTGCGGCGTGGGGAAAAGGGGATGCTGTCCTTGCGCCCATAAAACACTGATATGTACTAATATCAAACAACCCGGTTTTGTTAATGCAGCTGCTTGAGAATGCACGGTCGGGTGTGTAAAGGCATGTACAGGGCCRGGCATGGCTGGAATAGGAGTAAAGGTGTATTTTCTTGAGCTATCCTATGAACCGAGTGGAGTTGCTCACCTGTGTATGGCATTGCTGGTTTTATACTCGCAGTAATGATTTTTTAAGAATCTGACTGGTTTGTGGGACCGCCAGTTTAGAGCAATGGGAGTCTTTCCCATGGATTTGAGAGGGCACATGCTTATACCTTCTTTGTTCTGTCTGAAATGGAAGCACTGGTTTTYTTCCTAATAAAATAAGAATTCAGGGTAATAAGCAGAAAGGTTATGTAGAGGTGGATTTGAAGGGTACTGTGTAGCACCAACTTACAGTTCAGAGTTTGATTTTCTTGGTGCTGATGTTGGCACCAGATCCATTAAAATGATTTTCTTTTTCTCAGCTGCCTGGATATTGGCTGTATCAACAGTGGGACAGTACAACAAACCAACTAGCATGACAAAAGATTTTAGCAAACAAATAAAATGACCATTTTCCTCAGGCAAACACGTAAGTGATAGTGCAGCCATTGATGATGCTACTATGATGAACTGAGCTATGAGAGTTTTCTTTCAAATCAAACAGCTGATTTAYCAATGTTATTTTTTTCAATAAGCGTATTATTATTTTCTAATAAGTAATGACATTTATTAAACCTGTCATTGATTGAGGACTCATATGAGGGTTAGGCTGAGAAAAATAACAGCTACCTCAAAAGCCCAGTCCTGCAAGGTTTGTACTCTGGTATGGGACTGTTCCTTGAAAACAGTGAGCTTCTGGTATTTCAGGACTTTTTTGCACCTGTAGTACCCAAGAGGAGATCAGTTTCGAGGATGGCTCTGTGGGCGGCAAGTGGATTTGTCCCGATACGGATCAGGGCTTCGTTATCTGTCTCTTCTCATTGTAGGGTAATTTTGGGGGGGAGGTCTGTGTAAAGCGGTAACGTGCACTTGACGTCTTAGTCCATTTCCTCATTTCTGATCTGATTCTGCTCTTTGGCAGCAGAGGATGCTGTGAAGCTGCTGAAGCTCTGCAAGTAAGAAGGGAAGGAGATCTCTGAGCTGGGCTCTCTTCTGCCATCAGCTGGAGGACAAGATCCCTGATGAGCCGGGAGACCTGAGCCCCTGGTGRCAGGAGTGAGGGAAGGAGTGTGTCATTATTTGCAGGAGAGATCTGTGGCTGAGGGAGAAAGGCACTACCATCTTAGGGGCTGTGGTAAGTCTRCTTAATTTGGCTGCACTAAGCAGCAATTTCCACAGTTCTTTATCCAGGGCTGGCTGTGATAGCTSAGTTTCTTCTTGAATTGCATCCACTGGACTTACCTAAACATTTTCATGATAACCAGTGTGCATTGTGCACTTCCACGCTACATACCGTAGCAAAGGTCTGCTCTTTGAGTGAGTTTCTTAGACACTACTATAATGGAAAAAATAAATAAATGCYGAGGCCAAAAGACATGTAAAATGCATTCATGCAGATGAGCGTTTAATGATTTTTTTTCTGTATTAGGTCGAGTGCAAACTTTGATAACATCTGGTGATTCAGCTGGACAGGACCCCTGGAGGCCTCTAGTTCAACCCCAGGGGTTCGCTGTTCCCAGTGGATGAAGTTGCACAGGGCCTTCCTTGTCTGGCTGCTTATGGAAARCCTCCTCCCCCCGTGGTGCCTGGGCTCCTGCCCCAGCACTCCACCACCCCCACTGGGAAGAATTTTTTCTTGTATCTAGTGAGAATTTCCTTTGCTGTGACCACACTGTCAGGTCAGCGTCTTGCTCTTGCTGCTGAATCTTAGAAGCRTGACTGCTTTACAGACTAGGATTTCTCAGGCTGGACGCTGAAGCATGGTTAGGTTGCACTCTCTGGTGGAGGTGATGAGGAGTGACAAAGTGTAAAACACTCCATCTGTTTCTGTGCTGAATCCTCTCATATTAATTCCTTGCGAGGGCCTCCTCTCTAACAGCAGTTTAAGGTTGAAACTTCAACCAAATGCCATATACTTTCCCTTTGCAGCAGTGGGGAAGGTRCAATTAGCAGACAGGGCATCAAAAATGGCACCTTGCACAGGTGAGATTTTTTTGTAGCCCTGTTTATATGTGTGCAACCAAATTGTGCTGGCCGGTAAAAGTAGCAGTGTAGAGAGTAGCTCAAGATTCCTTTTCAGTATTTGAACTAGTGTGCTTCACCACATTATTTCAGCTTCCCTCACTCTACAGTACTGAGAATAGGAGCACGTACTGACGTGTGTGAGATGCTCAACAGTGCTAAGAGGCAAGAAAATGACAGCTTACATTTTGATCTGCGTTTTCAGTGCATARTGTTGGTATGAAGGGTAGGGGCTTTCAGCTTGTGGGTGTGCTGTTGAATTTCTGTGCTCTTTTGTTTCTTTGGAAATATAAAAGGAAGAGGAAAAAGGTACTCGGAGCTTAGATCAAAGTCAAAAGGAAAACCTGGAATTGGTTCTTGCATTTGCTTGAACAAGAATTGAATCTGAGGAAATGTAACTTACACTTTTTTAGCGGGCTAGGTGAAATTCCAAGGTCTTGACTTCCCTTGTCAAATCTCCATGTCAATTTTTAAAGTCTGACTGAAAATKTACATGGTGAGATGACTTTGAATATTGTATCCCTTAGTGGGTCATCCATTTTCATACCTGCATGTGTTGTGGTAGTGAGAGTCTTGTGGTGGGTTTTGTTTTCAATGAGAGTGAAGCCATTTGGATTTGCTTTGTAGCCAAAACCTCTACTGGTGCAAACRAGTGTGATTCTAGAGAAGGTTGTAGGGCTACAGTGATTTCAAGAAGATTTGAACAACTGGACTCTTTATTTGCAGTTTTATGTAAGGTGACCTCCAATGAAGAAAAGAATATTGCTAACTTTCTTTTTTTTTGTTGTTGTTTTTGTTTTACCTGTGCTTTGAAAAGAGCTCTGAAGCTTCTCTGCTGCATGTATTTAGGTGCTGTCTACCTTGTTTTTCTTTTTTATGAGAATTTATGCACAAAGAGGGTATTAAGAAAAGAACAAGAGACACTGCATGTTCTAAGGTAGTGAAGCATCATCAGGTCTGATTCAGACCGAGAYAGGCACAATGCTTTCACTGAGGCTGTTAAATACTTTTGTTTTGAGCACTGAATTAATGCAGTTGCTTATCAGAAAATTGGAAGAAAAAGATTCGTTGAGAACAGAAAAATTCCCCATCAAGTTGGCATTTCTATTACTTCTAAAGTTAAAAGAGCCAATCTCATCCAGTTTATCACACAAAGCTTTGATTGTGACTTCAAAGTGATGCTGAGGGCTTGCAAAGTTGGACAAGTACTCTTGTTTAACAGAAGCCAGCTCAAAGGTTTTGCATGACAGTGTAAGTTGAATTAAGTTAGTATTTCAGTATGTGTCAGAGAGAGAAATAAAAGCTTTGGGGACTGATCTGAAACAGTAGGTGATGTGAAGGTTGTAAGAGAAAGATGAAAACCTTTCCTTCTATATCTGTCATCTCAGTAATTTGTCTGGATGGCAGGTTCATAGGAATCCTCCTTTTTTTCTTTTACTTTTTTTTTTTAATGCAGGATTGATTCTCCTGGGTATATGAAGGAGGGAAAGGGTAACTACAGAACAAGAAGCTGCTGTGCTGAAATTGCTTCAGGCTACCTCCTGGAAGGCAAGAGAAGTTATGAAATGCCTTAGGAAAGCCTTTCTTCCTCTAATGCTTGATCATCTTTACAAAGTTAATAAAAAAGAAGAGAAAAAGTGAAATGTAGCATTGCCCAAAGAGAGTGAGTCCCCTGGAGAGGTTTGCACTAACAATCAAGCTCTAAAATGTGCTGCATGCAACCTCTTCTGGAAATGTACTAGTATTCCAGGTCAGGTACTACAATCTTCCCTGCGATGAGATGTCTGCCCGTTGTTTTCTTGCTTCCTCCGCGCTCTTCCTTCAGCTCTGCCTTCAGATTTGCTATTACATAACACCATTGTCATAAAACATCACGAATTTTCCAAAACCATAACTATTGCATATGTGGCTTCATCAAGGCTAAAAAGCCAAAGCATGACCTCTCTCCCAGGTTTCCAAGGAAAGGGAAAGAATGAGCAGGAGTGATCTGTTGAAGTGGATTATCTATTTCTTTTCTTGTGCCAAGATCCAGGTCAAACACACTACTCCCCTGCCCTAGTGTCATGATATTATTTTTTTTTCTTGCAGCCACTGTAGCTGTTTATACAGACTAAATGTAATGTTTGCTGTTATGAAAGTCCATCCAGAAGCCAAAATACACACCATTCCTTCTTCCCTGGAATAATCAGTGCGTTGTTTATGGTTAAGCTAAAGGACCGGCTGAGTTAGCTCACAAGTCTTAAGAGACTTGTGTCTGTAACTATTTCTGAGTAACAGACATGCACTGTGCTAGCGTGCTCTACTCTCTGGGCAGCTCTACAGAGCTCCGGAGATTTATGGTCTTTGAAATGCTCCTGTATAACTACAGAACTGAACTTCGAACTTGTAGATCTAAAATCATGAGCGTATGCTCCTTGAAGTTCAATAATGCCCATCAAGAAGCCTTGATTCTAAGGCTRTCAGAAAGCACTACACATTTTATCGTGGTGTAAAATAAGATCTTTCCCACTCTCGGAGAGAGAGATGCTAAAATTTTTCTCTGTGGCTGTGGTAACTGCAGTAACTTGGGTTAAAAGAGCTGCAGTGCTGTCTTAGTATCTTGTGGGTCCATAACCTTTGCTGGTGTGAGGCATGGTGGCAGGATGAAAGCTATGTCATTAGGTTCTAGTTCATCTTTCATCAACTGGACTAAATCATATTCACACCAGTAACTTTGTAATTGTTCACATTGATTTTGTACAGCTTGCTGTGGTTTTCAAGATTTTTAAACCAGAGAATCCCACAATCTGCACTTGCTGATCAGACTTCTGTAGGCCACACATGAGTGAACATCATATAGTATTCAGCAGGTTTTTTTAATAGTTGCAGTTATTAAAATAGAAATCTTAGGGAAGTAGCAGCTGTATCAGTGCCAACACCCAAGACAGCATTAGCAGGAAGACTAGTGGCGGGGGGGTTGCGATGCATATGTGGAGAATCAACAGAGAGCTTTAGGGTGGGAAAGCAGCTTGCATGGAAAAGGTGCTATGCTCACCCTCGCTGACAAGGAAGATGACCAGTGTAGGAATCAAGAGACAGGACACAAGAGCGGTGTTGTGGTCATTTAGAAACTGCCACTTCGGGACTCAYGATGGTTCCAAGCTGTGGCATTTTTAACTTGGCGCTGGGGGGCTGGTTTACCATCTGGTGGAACCGTAGGCTTAATGCACCATCTTAATCTTACTCTTACACTGTACTGCAGCGATAAGGTCAGACAAGAGTTTTATGAAAAAGAAGATAAACTGGTTTTCCTGCATTGCCTCCAGAAAACTAATGATAAGGCCTGCTTATTACATTAATTACTGTCAAGTAAGAGGTACTCTTTCCTCATGCTGTTGGTTCACAGAAGTTATAACTACAGGTTTTGCAATGGCCATTATTCAATGACGAGATCTAACTATCAGACCTGATTTTCTCCATTGGTTTAAACCTAATATAGTCATTCTTCTCCTGCAGGGTGGGTATGAAACGCAGAACAGGGTAGGATAGAATGAGGTCTGTTACCTCAGCATAGAAACCTGGTCGGATTCTAAGGTTATTCATCAGTATTTCTTCTGTTTTCAAAACACTTATAATTCTCAATGGCAATTTTTGGTGCAGTCAGCACCCCACATGCATGGCCCTGAGTGTCAGTGAGGGCTGTGCCTTTAAAGTAACATATATACAAATGATCAAACTGGTTCAGACCAAGCATCTGCCTGCTCCCCGTCTCCAGCAATGSCCCCAAGCTCACTGTCTCCTGGTTTGCCAGGAGCTTAGCCTGTGAGAGGGTGCTTTCYGGGAAGCAGCTAGTCCAAGCTCAGGGAAGCCCTGCCCAGGCCAGCAGGTGAGGAAGCACACATGCTCTGTGGGGACAGCGGTATGGCTGCAAGGAGAGGTGGTGGGAGATCCTCTCAGGGCAGAATTGCAAGGAAGTCAGCAAGAGGATCTGGTTCTTGTACAAGTGCTTCTAGTGCACAAGAAGCACGGTTAGGAATAGCCTGGTGAGACTTGCCGYGTCCCCCATGGCAGGAATGGTGCTGAGGGGACAGGTTCAGCCCWTGCAATGTGCACAAGAACAGATTGGTAGTGTTGTACCAAGTACAAACTGAGCTGGCTGACTAAAAGCAAACCAAACCCAAAAGCAGACACAGGGGAAACAGAGGAATGAGGCATGATACTTCTCCTGGATATTCTCCTAGCGTATGTGTGTTTTCACTTCAGGGATTTCCTGAACCTGGTGTGGTTTATCTAGTTAGTGACTATCAATAGATCTCTATTCTAAATGCTCGTTCAGTCTCCCTTGAGAATTTTCTGCAGCGAGGAAATCCTCCAGCAAGGAGCTCTGTGATCTGCAGGGCTTGTCTAGAACCCAGCTTCTCTTAGCTTCATTGATGGCTCCTGGTTCTTGAATATTTGAAGAGACAGTGAAGAGTTGTTCCTATTCATGCCATCACGCCTCCCAAAGGTGTCTCTTCACCAGGGTGGAGAATCCTAGCCCACTAGCTCCTTGTATGGTGACCACTGTCACCATGTGCAAAGTATGTGTCAGGAACACGTTGCTTACTCGTGAAATGCATGTGTTTCTTAAGTGAAACACTGTAGATCTTCATYAACAGGTCAGTGGATTTCTAAATTAACCCACTGTCTTGAGCAATTTTTTCTTCTCTCAAAACTCTGAGAAACAAAGAACGATGTTTTGTCACTGCCTGTTCTTGTGTCTAATTTGAAAAAGAGCACCTTAAAAGACCAGTCAATAAATGACTTGGCAGCGCTCTGATTTTAGTCTTGCCTAAGAGAAATCACCATCTGTTGAATCACAACTTTCACTTCCTTTGTTGCCTGAGTTTCTTAATCTTTCATCTCACATTGGTCTAGCTCTGTGGACGGCGCAATGTCACCAAAGCAGAAATAATCATGCTAGAGATGAGGCTGGGGACCACAGAGACAAGTCTATGAGCAGGGACTCTGGGGACTGGGCTGGAGTAGAGAAGTGGAGGAGTCYCTGTACGGATGAATGTAGGTGGTGTACTTTGAGGGAGAGCAGAGAGCAAGGACAGAGAACAGAAGCTTCTGGGGGCAGTTTATGACAGTTTGGAAACCACTAACGTTTTTTAAAAGTTAGTTTTCTCAAGTGGGTTGAACTACTCCAGGGGAGCCCTGTTGGGTACGGTGTTGCCTGCAAGGACTAAAATAGACTCAAATGAGGAGCAGACCAGCATAYTGAAAGCCACAGAATCAATTTCTTRCCGATACTAGTGTCTGCCAACAACATACTCTGTATGACTCCTTACCAGAGATCTCAAAAATGCTGATAAGGTGTAGGATGTTGTAGGGCAGCTGCACCACCTCAGCATCAGACTTCCTTTTTTGTCTATTTATATAACTTGGCCTTCTTGCCAGAGCATGCCTTGTCATGAGTTCTGTGGGATTTCATTGTCTTTTCAGCTTTTAAATGAAACAGTGTCCCAGACAATACTGGATGTCAGCACTGCATTATCTTCCTGTTCTGGGTACTTCTTCAGTTTCATTCTTTTTCARTGTAATAAAACCCAGAGCCCTGCCCCGATGCTTTCCTTCCCCCGTTCTTCAAAACCGCCTTGAAAGTCCCTGGCTAAACTATCACATGCTCATCACTGGTTTTCCCCAAGGGCCCTGTTTCTTGTGAAAACACAAGTCCTTAGGGTTGTTGTCSTGAGTCTACTTTTCACAAGACAGCTGTTTTCTACTCCTACTTGTTGAAAACTCCTGCAAATTTTCCTCCCTCACAAGTTTCAAAGTTCTCCTCTCTTCCAGACTTCCTCATTCTMCATTCATGTGAGATACTGACCAGTCACAGCAGCACTGTGCCTGYTTCCCAGAGAAACAAAATTTCTCCCTCTAGATTTCTTAATAAGARGCCTTGGAGAAGTTATCTTGTTTTCACCTATCAAAGGAAGAYGTAAGAGGATGGCTTTTATTTTTAAAACAAGGGGCCATGTGAAAACCATGAGACATAGGGCCCTACCTGCCTTTATTGATTCTTAAGATAGGCTGTCTCTTAGGTTATAAAGTTGAGTTGCACAGTATCAAAATGCATTTAAAAACTGGGCTTTAATCAATCATTAGTGTTTTTACAGTCTCTGTCTTAAACAGGTAAGGGGCTACATCTGTTCACTGGGGAAAGTGGAGGATACRGGCATGATGCGCTAGCTGAATAGTTGTTCCGTTGCCTCACCCTGGTATCAGTGTGACCCCTCTATCATTGTGATCCATTTCTTYCTCATTTTATATTTAGCTATAAGAAGTAAAGGAAGGGATATTAGACATACAGTATTAACCTATCCTAGAACTATGCATCAAGTCCAGTAAACTTGTGGAGCATTATTTGAACTGTCCAATGTAACAGAAAAGTGAGTTATTTTTAATACTGCTGTAGCATTTCTCTAGGTAATTCAAAAACATATATCAGTGTTAATATTCTCTATTTGTCTGTGGAATTGTGGAAGATATTGCTCTAAAAACATATTAACTCATTCCTGTTACATTTTCAGGGCAGTTTTGTCACAGGATTACAGCAATATTATATACTGGATGAGTCTGGGGACTTCATGAAATCATGAGTATTTTAGAGATCATACACCTTTTTTGAAGAATAATCTTATAATATAGGAAGTAGGCAAGGTTCTTAAGTTCTTATAATTCTTAAACTGACTGATTTCTTGCTAATTTGAAGTCAATGTTTTGGATGTGCTATCTGTAGCTCAGTTATTTCAGTTGCACTTTTGTAAAAGACAAATTACTTAAACTGTTCAACAGTTTAATATGTTTTAAGTTTTGCTGTACATTTTTTTRTATATTTTTTTGACAAGTTCTCCATAAACTCAGATAGCAAGTTACAGCTTGCATTCAAGCAGTTTGATATATTTGATTGACTTTTTCAGTGCCAAGGTCTTTGGATCTTGAAAAATGTCYGAGCTAGCATGTTTTCCAGCCCTTCCTGGAAGTACTGGGAGGTGAACTCTAACAGCTGTCATTCATTAGCTTGAGCAGTTTCTTTGTTTAAAAGTACAAAACCCTGGGCTTACTCTGCAAGGGAGACCTACTAGATCTCTGAGAGTTTTGGTTATTATTTAGTAAGTTCAGAAACTGTTGTCATTCAATGTATTTTTTTTTTTTCTGGAAGTTTTCCTTTCCCTGTAGTGATGGCAAAAGATAAAACTTATGTTCTTTGTTTTGTCTCTGTATCTCCTTCTGTACTTCTAAATCCAGCCCCTGCCTGACCAGAGAGTGGTGGGACAGATAGTGGTGGTAGTGGTTCTACTGCTGATGATCTGGTATTCAACGTATGGTCCGCCGGTGGTTAGTGAGGGGGTTATTCTATCACAGGACAGGACGTCAAAGTGCCTATTGAAATTACCAGGCAGCAGGCCTAAATCAAGCAAAGGTAAGTTYTTTTTACATAGCACAGTCGAAACAAACTATGAGACTGATGGGCGCGCGGTGTTACGGAGACCAGGAGTATAAATGGGCTCAAAAAAGGAACTGAAGAAAATCATAGAAAGGCTTTTAAATGCACAGATGGAAAACCAGCTTCTGGCTCTGGCTGTCCCTGAACAGCAAATTACCAGATCTCACTAAGGTATATTAGAGGAAGAGTCAATCTTGCCCTGTTTTTTGTACTCTTTCCCAAAGTACCCATTATTGGCCACTGTCCAAGGAAGGAGCCTGGCTCTTTATAGATTTGGTCTGATTCACTGTGGCTGTCCTTATGTTACTGACCCCCTATATCAGTGAAACAGGAGGAGGATTCATGTCCGAGTACACATTTTCTAGTGTGCAGRAAAAAAATGTAGAAGTCGTGTCTTCAGCCACACCACAACCTGTTCTCACTTTGTTAATATGCAAGGTTAATGAGCATAAACACATCTGCTTGACCTAAACACATTCCCTAGACTAAGAGCAGGAGTGCATTAGATCCTGGGATGGTTTGAGAAGAAAAAGTAAAACAACATCAAGTTACTTTTAATTCTGCTGTGGTCTTATTTGATTAGCTCACAAGCATTCAGGAACAGCAAGAAAAATGCAGGCTTCCAGTATAGTCCAATGCCAAGAATGTAATCCACAGTTTGTCCTTAATCCCATGAGGATCCTCAAATGTTTCCAGTGCTTTTGGCAGGAATATTAAATTACAAAATCTAGGATACTTGCCAGAAACAGAAAAAAGAAGGTTCACAGTAAAAGCAGTGTCCCTGCTCTATGCTTCTGCAGGAGCAAAATGGCATGTCAATATGGACGATTAATTTGAAAAAAAACAAATTAAAAGGGCAACTTCTCATAAGTGTCTTACAGCAATCCATTTCAATTACTTCCCAGTACTAAAATATGCACTGTTYGGTGCCTGATGACAATTCAAGGAAGAAAGTGGAGGTGATGTCAGTATACTGAGCTTTTCTTTTATGGAGCTAAAAGTACTTACCTGTCTCATCTCCAACTCAGGCTGGGACCTGAGCTCCAGAGCCTGTCTTCTGTTTTGTTTGTGTGTAGGAAGGAACTTGCAGAACACAGTGGGGTTGCTGCAGATTCACTCTGATACAACCAAGGCCAGAGTTCAAAGATTGCTGTTTTTGTTGAATTTACCGTAAGAAGGTACTTACACCTTTGTAAAATAAATCCTCGACCATACAAAGAGTTCCAAGGAGAGAGAGTTGGAGAACTGTAAGGTCTTGTATGTATGTCAAGCCTCCTTTGAGAATTACATGCAACTCAATACTTGCTTCATTTGTCAAGGTGAAAGTCCCATTTGTCTTTAAAGAGTGAATCTTTAGCCATTTCTGATGAAATTGTTATACTAGGGTACTTTCATGGGTATAAGCTCTCCACTAGAGAAAAAGACAAATTATAAACTGTTTGTTTATTTATTTAGATGATACTGGAAAATTTTCATCTTAGATCAGACGTTGACTTTAACACATTTTCCTTCTTTCTCTCTTTTCCTGCTCTCTGTCCCACGTGACTACTTTTGCAGGGTCTGCAGAGGAGTGTCTGACATTCTCATCCCTTCTAGGCAATACTCCGRTTGCTTCTGCAAGAGATAGAAACACCAAAGATTTGTTTAGTAATACATTTGAATTTTGTYACTCTATTTGTGTTCTCTTCCTCATGCTTTATTGAAGAGCTGTCCTTAAGATCAGCTAGAGATTTAATTTAGAAACTCTAGCTGTACCTTACCCAAAATACACATCCTACAGAATACCAAGGGTACGTAGATGTCCCTTTATTGGCTATTGTTTTAAAATAAGAGGAGTCTGAGCTTCAGTCTCTGTTTTTTTTCAGTGCCTACCCCATTTGGGTCCACTGATGCTATGATGATGCAAACGAAAAATAATGTGTTTACATAGAGCTGGTAATAGTATTTTATTGCCATGCTGTTTAGCACCAATGCCAAAAAGTCTTCATGGGTGGTCCTGTACTTTGCTGGTGCCTCCCACTCAACAAGCATCCTAACTCAGGCACAAACATCACAGAATCAGTGTCTTATTTTCTATCAAGAAGGGGGTGGCTGAAAAACACTTTTCTCCTTCTTATCAGGCAGTTCTGCTTTTCTGCGGTGGCAGGCAAGGGTGGAGAGGAGGAAGTGTTGACCTCAGAGCTGCTTTCATGCTTATCTTTCTTGCCTTTTCTTGGCCTGGGGGATATTTATGCCTGCCAGCTGGGACTCACCTGCAGCTGCATGTCTTACCTTGCAAAGCCAATTGACTTTTTAGGGTGCTTAAAAGACCCATATATGCTGTTGCATTTGTACCAGATATTTTAGAAGCCACATCCTGTATCACATACGCAATTGCAGCCACAAACAGAAAATTGGACGCGTTTTCCACTTACTTGTTACTCGAGTTTGATAAATCTAAACATGAGACAGCATCTAGCTTGTTATCTTGATTCTTTTTGCAGCTCTGTTCAGATGAAGGGGTTTGAAAGAACACCGAAACTAGAGGGAAGGTGGCAGACAGATCAAATACATGTAGGAGCAACGCACACTCCGCCTCTGTCTTGTGGAAAAAGGTAGATATAGGTTCTGGAAAGCTTTGGAGGCACAAGGCTTGTTAAACCCACCTTACGTTTTTCAGAGGAAGCCGGACACATATTCAGGGTAATGATGCTGGCAACATTAAAAGTTGCTTAAAAAAATAACAGCACTGCTTTCTAAACATAAGCTCCTCTTCCTTGTAGTTATAAATTACTAGCTACTTTAATCAAAGGAAACCRTAAGATACACTTTTCTTGTTAACTGTATACCTAATGAGATATTTTTTTTTCCTGTTGAAGATCGACTTGACTTTTTGTTAAAACAGTACCACAGGATAACTAGTTAGAGTGTTAAGGAGAAGTGGCAAAGCAGTAGCATTGGCAGAGAGAAGAAAATTGAGGCTTCCCACTTGTTAGTGTCAAAAATGTATGTGGCTGAGTCACAGCCTAGTCAGCTAACTCCATACAGTAGTTATTTTGCGTTGTGACCTCCATTTTCAAAACCTTGGATGCTTAACTTAAAGTATATGAAAGCAAGTTATGTACATTTGCTGAAAAAGCATACCTTTCAAAGACTTTCTGGCAAGGCATTTAGACCCTCATGTAAACTCCAATTCTTCAATTGCCATGTTTGCTGAGCACCTATGAAGGAGTATCGACCACAGAGGACAGCCATTTCATATGCCTGTRCTGCAAACAGTGTTATGTTGGCATTGTAATGTGAGCTATTAAAATGCAAAAATAGTTGAGTACATGGGATATCTGAGGCTAAAGTAGACCCACTAAACATACTGAATAATTAGCTTCACTGAAATCAGAAGCAAAATACCCAGCATTTAARTAAGAAATGCTGGCCTCTTTTCTATGTACTATATACAAGATGAAAAATGAAACAAAATTAAGGCTTGGAACACAATATCAGATAGGCTTGGAGTCCTAAATGAAAGAAAGAAAAAGGACACAAATTCAATAACTGAATTCAAAGCCTCCAGTAGGTTCCAGACTCAGCATGGCAGGATCCAGGGAGAGTGGAGCCCAAACCTCTTTTTGCAAATAAGGGGAGAGCCTTACTGAAGGAAGAGAGGGATAACAGCTGGTTTGCTTGTGTTAAACTTGTCTTTCAACTGAACAGAAGTTCTAGTTGACTTCAGTGGAGTTTTGCCAAATTAGAACTGTATTAGGCACTGAATAGGATTTCAGGACTTCAGGTTCATTGATGTACTTTATAGCCCCTTGGGAAATTGTGGTTATCACCTRTCGTCCCCTTAGGAGGTGACTCTGTGTTGTGGTGACTGGCTTGGTCCAGACGGCAACCAAGCACCACACAGCCGCTCGCTCACCGCCTGCCCCCCCCCGGTGGGATAGGAGAGAGAATTGGAAGAGCAGAAGTTGAGATAAGAAGCCTTCCCCCACAACTTTTAGCATATTGTTGCATATTGTTGCATTGCTTAGTGCTGGCATGAAATTAAATAGCAGCAGTTTGGGATTCATGCTGCTTTGCTTCTTTTTTTAGTATTTTTTGTGTTCATGTTTACTGTTGTTTTATTATAACAGCCTGGATAGTGTATGGGGTGCTTTAGCTGAGAAGAAGTTGGTCATTCGTATTTTTTAATTAGTGTTCTTGAGGCATGCCGGTCAAAYCATACTAACTGTAAAACACTGAGCAATGATTAATGAACCCTTTGGAGAACAGAGGTGAGTCTTGCTTCACATTACATTCTGATGAGCAGAAGGACAACTACCAGCATTTTCAGAACATTTGCTAATGCTGTGAGCTTCAGTATCTGGGAGATTTGCTATGTGCTGGGTMCTATTAAAACAGCCTTGTTTCCTGTTGGCAGACCATACGCCTTTAAAAAAACATTGCCAACCAGAAATGCTGGCTGTAGGGTCTTAGGTAGGATTTGTTCACTTCTTGAGCCTCGTCTTGAAGGATGCTGAGGACMTGCAGCCCTGAGTCTTACTGCTAAGAGCTACTTCCCCTTGGGACTTCTGAAAACTAGCATAATGCATTTCAAGCTGAGTATCCAAAAATGACTGTCTGAGTCATTAGGTAGTAAGCACTCTGGGGACTCAGCCAGTCTTCCTGTTCTGCATTTATGCAGTGTGTAATATTATAGGGGTCTGGATCTGAGTGTCTTACGAGCTACGCARTACACTAGATATTAATAGTAGTCATAACTAAGGGATATAGTTTGGCTGCTTCTGATCTCATCAGAGCCATGTTTCAAATCTTGCAGAGCTGAATGTAGAAATCCAGAGTCTCTAGACCTCACCCTTCGTTATTTGAGCGGCAGGCCATCCACTGCAGTAGTGTTCTGTTCTATACACAGCAGTTCCCCACAAACTAAAATAAAACAGTGAGGTGGAAAAAAGATGCTTGATGCAGTGCTTGATGTTTCGTTTGCTCAAATTGCATTTACAACTCTGCAGTGTGCAATTGGAAATGAGGCCTCCTACTGCCGTGTCCTATGCAAACATGCTGGAAGGTACAATCTTTTCCACACAACTCTCTTAAAATGGTATTGCTTGTTAAGTAAAAATTTTACTTGGGCACTGAGATTATCAGCAAAGCATAAGGAAAGATTAGGAGATGCAATGTTGCCCAAGCCATCCGTTCAAAGATGACTCAAAGTCACAAGATTTGTTTAAAATACATAATAACTTGGGGTTCTTCTCTATTTGCCGTCTTGCCCAGAGGTTCAGATTTTTCAGCTTTAGATCTTTAACCAGGCTGATGAAAGACTACTTTTATCAAGGGAGTTGAAGGTCATGTGTARTCATGTGATTGCATGAGTTAGCCTTCAGAAAGAAACACCAGATACTACATTATTTAGCAACATGGAGTAGCATTATCGTCCTTTTAAACTGCTTATCAGCACCAGGGAAAGATGGTATTTCTAGTAATTGTTCCTAAGAACATGAATAGACCCTCTTGTTGTTGTATTCTCAAGGAATGATAGTGAATCTTCTTTATAGCCAGAGGGAGATCACAGTTTGCAGCATGTGGGGCTAAAACACTTCTTAGAGCAGCATGCTTGTGTGCGAATGAGTGCTTACTTAATGGAATGCCTACGTTTCTTTGGGGGGGCTACATGTGTGTCAAAGCAGGGCTTGCAAAATACCAGCCATGATTCAGGCACTCTCGTGACACTGGAAGAATAAAAGTGAATGTTGCTGAGAACCGTAAAGAACTACAGTACGTAACCATCCTCTTTTTAATCTAATCTTGATGGCCTATCCTCTGTGAGCAGCAACATTCATGACATTATAAATGGGATCTGAGTGAATTGATTCCAGAATCTCTTTGGTGGCCTCAGTGTAGCCTAAAAGCCACACATTMCTAAACAGCAAAATGCAAAACTGTCAGCCTCTCCTCTCCACTGGGCCTTGCAGAGGGAACTGGCAGTTAGTTAGCACGTAGCTGTAAGTTAGCACTTACAGCTGCTGGAGAAACCAGTGCTAGTGATACAATGTCCATATGTATGCATGAATCCATTGTATCAGCTAAATAAAATATTGAGATTACTGTCATTTGCCTTCAGAAAGATGGCAGCAATTGCCAGCAGGTCTACAACCTGTCATGCCAGTGGCCACGTACTCAAAAGCGCTGAAGTTCTGAGTTCAAGTTTGGGACTTGGAGGCATGTGGGCCTTACTTACATAGAGAAGGAGTATCATGACTGTATCTACACTTTATTTCCATTCCCCAGTGTGTGGGTTAAACCAAATCAGACAATATTAGATTAATTAGACTAATATACCTTAACTTATTTCTCACTGAAGTGAAAYTTGTGTGCCTACATCATCTATCATTTCTTATCATTGCCCAAAATATATAGGATAGATCTATACACCAGAAAGTGGCATGTGATGAACTTCTGTTGGCCCTCAGCTAAAATAACAGTGAAGACAGAGCAATTCCAGATAGAACTTGGGGTAWGCCTCTTTTGTTCAACTATGGTCTTGTCTATAAACATTAACTACTGCAGCCAGCCCAAGTTACACAGGCCTGACGGCTGTCTTAACCTGAGTTAAGATCCCCCTTGGTTTTGGGGTTTGGGTGTAGGGTTTGGGTTTTTTTTTTTTAAGGGTATGTTAAAGAGTCTAAACTGCTTTAATTCCTTATGGACAAAAGGAAAGAAATAGTAATTAGAAAAGCAGCTAACAAGATAGAGAAGGCTACAGTTTTATGGATGGGGAGACTTGAAATCAGGGTGACATAACTAAAGGATTAAGGGGAGGGCAGAGACAGGTGACATAACGGTGGAGGTCTGCTACAGGCCACCCAACCAGGAAGACCGAGTGGATGAGGCCCTCTATAGACAGATAGGAGCAGCCTCMTGTTTACAAGMCCTGGCCCTCATGGGGGACTTCAACCACCCCGGTATCTGTTGGAGGGACAACRCAGCAGRGCRTAAGTARTCCGAGAGGTTCCTGGAATGCATCGATGATAACTTCCTTTTTCAAGTGGTAGAGGAGCCAACGAGGAGAGGTGCTATGCTGAACCTTGTTCTCACCAAMAAGAAGGGKCTGGTGGAGAATGTGAAGCTCAAGGACAGCCTTGGCTGCAGTGACCATGAAATGGTGGAGTTCAAGATCCTTGAGGCACCGAGGAGGGTGCGCAGCAAGCTCACTACCCTGGACTTCAGGAGAGCAGATTTTGGCCTCTCCAGGGATCTGCTTGGTAGAGTGCCATGGGACAAAGCCCTGGAGGGAAGAGGGGCCCAAGCAAGCTAGTTAATATTCAAGSATCAYCTCCTCCAAGCTCAGGAGCGATGCATCCCAACAAAGAAGTCAGGCAAAAAYGCCAGGAGGCCTGCATGAATGAACARGTWGCTCCTGGGCACACTCAAACACAAAAAGGAAGCCTAGAGAGTGTGGAAGCAAGGACAGGTAGCCTGGGAGGAACACAGTGAAATTGTCCAAGCAGCCAGGTGTCTGGTTTAACCCCAGCCAGCAACTAAACACCACGCAGCCGCTCACTCACCCCCGGCTCTCCGGTAGTTTGGGGGAGAGAATCAGGAGGGCACAAGTAGGAAAACTCGCGGGCTGAGATAAAAACAGTTTAATAATGGAAATRAAACAAAGTAGAACAGTGATAATAACAATGATAACAACAACAATAACAGAATATACAACGCAGGCGATGCACAATGCAACTGCTCACCCACTGCGTGTCCCAAAAAACCTCACGTCCCAAATAAAATTGCGTTTCCCGAATTCTATACCATCTACGTCATGCCCAGGTCTCACATTTTGTGATACATCCCAATTAATCATCACCACTTTTCCTGTCCCTTGGTATATATATATATACACACACATACAGATATCATTCCCTTAGTCCATGGGCCATCCCTCTAAAATGTCCATTGAGTTCATTTAGTCCAYGACTTTGGGCTCCATCTGTCATACCAGTCTCTCAGGGCAGGAAAGATGGTGTGTGGTGTTGGATTGTTGCATCCTGAAGCCAGTTCTGGTTTCATTATCACTGTGCTCGTCTGGTTCTATCATTGTTGCACTTTTTGCTTGGTTTCATCAGAATTCATTCTTCTTTAATCTGGATGATTCTTACTGCAATACCATTGACGTGACATACAGCATTATATCGCAATTAACATTATACACCTCAGTTCATTGGCTGTTTTCACCCAAAACCAAATCCCCTTGAGGTACGCATCGGACTTCCCCATCCTTTCGCATTACCCACCAAGTGCACYCAGGTCCTTGAGCAAAAGCAATCCCACGGATGGGTTTGCCTTTGCCCGAGGCAGGAGTAACCCAGACTGTCTTCCCCAGCATATTCCTTACGTGCACTACAGGAACTTTATCCCCCTCTACAGTACGTRAGGGTTTTGATTGGGCAGGGCCAGCTCAAGTGGCAGATCCCCTGGTGTTGACTAACCAGGTGGCCTTTGCTAAATGTGTGTCCCAATGTTTGAATGTCCCACCACCCAGTGCTTTCAGTGTGGTCTTTAGCAGTCCATTGTATCGCTCGATTTTCCCGGAGGCTGGTGCATGATAGGGGATGTGATATACCCACTCAGTACCATGCTCTCTGGCCCAGGTGTCTAGGAGGGTGTTTCAGAAATGAGTCCCGTTGTCCGACTCAGTTCTTTCTGGGRTGCCRTGTCGCCACAGGACTTGCTTTTCAAGGCCCAGGATRGTGTTCCGGGYGGTGGCATGGGGCACAGGATATGTTTCCAGCCAYCCGGTRGTTAATTCCCCCATGGTGAGCCCATAGCGCTTGCCTTGGTGGGTCTGTGGGACTGTGATATAATCAATCTGCCAGGCCTCCCCGTATTTATATTTCAGCCATCGTCCTCCATACCAGAGAGGCTTTACTCGCTTGGCTTGCTTGATTGCAGCRCATGTTTCACATTCATGGATAACCTGTGCAATAGTGTCCATGGTCAAGTCCACCCCTCGATCACAAGCCCGTCTATATGTTACAAATCTTCCTTGATGGCCTGAGGCATCATGGGCCCACCGAGCTAGAAATAATTCACCCTTATGTTGCCAGTCCAGATCTACCTGAGCCACTTTAATCCTAGCAGCTTGGTCCACCTGCTGGTTGTTCCAGTGTTCTTCAGTGGCCCAACTCGGGTACATGAGCATCTATGTGACGTACTCTTACAAGCAGTTTCTCTACCCGGGCAGAGATATCTTGCCACACTTCAGCAGCCCAGATGGGTTTACCTCTGCGCTGCCAGTTGTTCTGCTTCCATTGCTGCAACCACCCCCACAAAGCATTTGCCACCATCCATGAGTCAGTATAAAGATAAAGTACTGGCCATTTTTGTCGCTCAGCAATATCCAAAGCCAGCWGRATGGCTTTCGCCTCTGCAAACTGACTCGATTCACCTTCTCCTTCAGCAATTTCTGCAACTTGTCTGATAGGACGCCATGCAGCATCCTTCCACCTCCGATGCTTTCCCACAAGACAACAGGACCCATCAGTGAACAGGGCATATTGCTTCTCATTTTCTGGCAGTTTATTATACAGTGGGGCCTCTTCAGCATGCGTCACCTCCTCTTCTGGGGACATTCCAAAATCTTTGCCTTCTGGCCAGTTTGTGAAAGAAACCTTGCRTCCCGAACAAAACYGYGTGTCCYGAACGCTAGAGCTCTCCCCCCCATTTTTATATTGAGCATGATGTCACGTGGTATAGAATACCCCACTGGCCAGCTGGGTCAACCGCCCTGGYTATGCTCCCCCCCCACCAGCTCCCCCTGCACCTGACAGAGCATGGGAGGCTGAAAAGTCCGTGGTGCGAGCACCATCTAGAAACAACCAAAGCATCAATGGGCCATCAACGTTCCTTTCATTGCCAAACCCAAAACACAGCACTCCCTCCAGCTACTGGGAAGAAAGTTAACTCTGTCCCAGCCRGAACCAGGACACCAGGGATCAGGTTAGGCAACAAGAAAAGCTTCTATAAGTACATYGGGGGTAAAAGGAAGACTAGGGAAAATGTGGGCCCTCTCCGGAAGGAAACAGAAGACYTGRTTACCYRGGATATGGAGAAGGCTGAGGTACTCAATGACTTTTGCCTCAGTCTTCACCGGCAAGTGCTCAGGCCTCACCGCCCAAGTTGCAGAAGGCAAAGGCAGGAACTGGGACAATGAAGAGCCACCCAYGRTAGGAGAAGATCAGGTTCGAGACCATCTAAGGAACCTGAAGGTGCACAAGTCCATGGGACCBGATGASATSCATCYGCGGGTCCWGAGGGARCTGGCRGATGAARTTGCTAAGCCACTATCCATCATATTTGAGAASTCGTGGCAGTCCGGTGAAGTTCCMGCTGACTGGAAAAGRGGAAACATAACCCTGATCTTTAAAAAGGGAAAAAAGGAAGACCCGGSGAACCACAGGCCAGTCAGTCTCACCTCTATGCCTGGGAAGATCATGGAGCAGATCCTCCTGGAAGCTATGCTAAGGCACATGAAGGACAGGGAGGTGATTCGAGACAGCCAGCRTGGCTTCAGCAAGGGCAAGTCCTGCCTGACCAACCTAGTGGCCTTCTACAGYRGAGTGACTACATCAGTGGACATRGGAAGGGCTACCGATGTCATCTRTCTGGACCTCTGTAAGGCCTTTGACACGGTCCCCCACAACATCCTTCTCTCTAAACTGCAGAGAAATGGATTTRATGGGTGGACTGTCCGGTGGGTGAGGAATTGGTTGGATGGACRCATCCAGAGGGTAGTGGTCAACRGCTCAATGTCCAGATGGAGATCRGTGAYRAGTGGTGTCCCKCAGRGGTCYGTATTGGGACCRGTACYRTTTAATATCTTCATCAATRACATAGACAGTGGGATCGAGTGCACCCTCATCAAGTTTGCAGAAGACACCAAGCTGAGTGGTGCGGTTGACACGCCTGAGGGACGGGATGCCATCCAGAGGGACCTGGACAAGCTTGAGAGGTGGGCCCTTGTGAACCTCATGAGGTTCAACAAGACCAAGTGCAAGGTCCTCCACCTGGGTTGGGGCAATCCCCAGTATCAATACAGGCTGGGGGATGAAAGGATTGAGAGCAGCCCTGCTGAGAAGGACTTGGGGGTACTGGTGGATGAAAAGCTGGACATGAGACCACAATGTGTGCTCGCAGCCCAGAAGGCCAACCGTATCCTGGGCTGCATCAAAAGCAGYGTGGCCAGCAGGTCAAGGGAGGTGATTCTGCCCCTCTACTCTGCTCTGGTGAGACCCCAACTGGAGTGCTGCATCCAGCTCTGGAGCCCTCAGCACAGGAAAGACAGAGACCTGTTGGAGAGGGTCCAGAGGAGGGCCACAAAAATGATCAGGGGGATGGAACACCTCTCCTATGAAGAAAGGCTGAGACAGTTGGGGTTGTTCAGCCTGGAGAAGAGAAGGCTCTGGGGAGACCTTATTGCAGCCTATTAGTACTTAAAGGGGGCCTRTAAGAAAGATGGGGACAAACTTTTTAGCAGGACCTGTTGCGACAGGACAAGRGRKAATGGTTTTAAACTAAGAGAGGGAAGATTTAGACTAGATATAAGGAAGAAATTTTTTACAATGAGGGTGGTGAAACACTGGAACAGGTTGCCCAGCAAGGTGGTAGATGCCCCATCGCTGGAAMCRTTCAAGGTCAGGCTGGACGGGGCTCTGAGCAACCTGATCTAGTTGAARATGTCCCTGCCCATGGCAGGGGRGTTGGACTAGATGACYTTTAAAGGTCCCTTCCAACCCAAACTATTCTATGATTCTATGAACTTTCTTGAGGTCAAATCAGAGCCCCTGGCAAAGCAGGGATTAGAATGCAAGATCTCCTAGCCACTTTTCACAGTTTATGCATGCCTACATGTTGTATAAGTCAGGAAAAAATGTGTGAGGGAGAGAGAGGGGAGGCTCGGGTTTTTTTGAGTCTGTACGACTGTTTCACAACCAGTCTGTGGCTGTGTCTGCAAGTTTTCAGATACGTAGCGCTCAGTTCTCCCTTTTGGTAAGCAGAATTCAGGTCCAAGCCTGAGGACATATACGCTCCTAGACATATCCTAATCTTGGTCCATTCATTGATACATAATGCTAGATCACATAAGCAATCTGAAATGAYGTAGGGACCTTACTGACTGCTGAGCCCCTGTGGCGTAATCTGTCCCCTGCAATGGGAAGAGTAAGCAACAGGTAGCCGTATTATTTTTAATGCCAGCAGAAAACAGCCTGTATCCCAGGTAAATTTTTCACAAGTGAAAAGTGAGTTGTTTAGGTGTGCAAATTGGACTGACGGTTCTGGCCCTAGTAATCATTTGGGTGATGTGTTTATTATTTTTCTAGCCATTCAGGGAGCAAGCATTATTATCAGAGAAACTCTGAAGTATCTTGCTGTTTTCTTCTCTTAATTCAGTCTTATTCTTCTAATACATCTTCAGTTCATGCACATTTTTCCCCTCTTTATTATCTTCCTTTCCTGTATCTCTTTCATCACTGTCTTTTTCATGCAGCTCACCTCAGTTCACTCTGTTCTTTCTACTCTCCGACCAGATCAGTTTTCTCACTAGCGTACACTAACTCTAGTATGTTGGTATGTACTGYATATATAGGATCATAGCATAATATATGGCAATATGTGAAACAATATGGTATGATAGAGAAACTGTGTAGAACCATACATTTATTTTTGTTGCATGTGTGTTTGTTATWATACTGTGAGGTCTCAAGTAGAAAACTACTTTAACCCAGACATGTTGAACTCACCTAGTTGTCCTTCTTCTAGCTCTGCCATTATTCAGTTTTTATTGACCCAGACAGACTGGAAAGTGCCTAGATCTGAAGGAAACATCATTAAATATTTTCACCAGCAGTCTGGCTGACATAGTGCAGCAAGTGTATAACCTCAATTAATGAAATCACACAAAAGCAGACTTTCCCAAACAGTGTTAGGCTTTAAGTATAACAGTTTTTATGCCTTCTATCTCTGTTCACTCCACCTTGTCATGATCTTTTCCAGATGATCACCACACGCACTGTAATTAGAAAAGTCTTTTGAGTAGATGAAGAGAACTGTTTTATCTGCATTTTCCAGGAAAAATCCTATGTCAGGGTCCCTCTTAAATAATGAAAGATTGAAAAACCGACAGGAAGATGATCAAGACAGTTGCATCAGTTTGACTCAATCAATTTACTTTAATCAGTGCAGGTACCTTTTGTGGGCTCTTTCCTAAGTCATAAACAGCTGAAGCTGATTCAGTCTATTATCTGTTGTTAGTTCAATTTCAGATTGTCAGTCTACATAGGTAGCTACTTGAGCTAAATCAGTGTAACCAAGTCAGAATCAAGTGAGTGGGTAGACCCAAGTTTTGGCCAGCTGTCCTCTTCCATGGAGCATGAGGATCATTGTTGAGATTCTGAAGGTGAAAAAATGAGCATCTGTCATAAAGAATTCATCCTTTCCTGTTCAGGCCATGAGGAAAGTTACATTGATCAAAATGGAAAGAATGCCAGAAAAAACAATAATGGATTGGAGCAATTGTGCAAAGACAGATCTCCTTCTCTGTTATTGGCTTTGGGAACAGCTTGCTGCCTAAAGGTAAGTTTTCCATTTTTTGCAGGAGCAAGGCTGTGTTTGGTACTTTTTGTAAGACTTCAGATGTTACAGTTAGGGGAGATGTGTTTGGGCSACTGATTCAGGAGCTGGGAATCTCCCTGACTTACTCATTGTCTACTGTAGAATGTCTGTTGTTATCATGAAATATTCCATAATGGCAAAGTGTCTTTGGGAATATTGTGTGGATAAAATAACTTCTGGGTACTTATGTTTCGTTGACTATAAATGTTCTGAGTGATATTATAGGACATTGCGGGAATAACACCTGTAGCTGGAAGGGACCTTGTGGAAAATTCCCATGACTGCTAACCTAAATGAAGCTTTGTAAGCAGCAATGAAAAAATATAACAGTAAATTAATAATAATTAAAAAAGAAAACTAAGCGAGATATAGCTCTAGAGGATTTTCTTGTATCATACTTAACCATATTTCTCAAACATGCATCTGATAATTTTGTTTGAACACTAAAAGCCTTATTTTCATGCTGCCCTCTATTTGCACATTAACTAAGAAAAGGGCATTTGCCCCCGCAGTTTTAAAACAAAGCATACAAAGTAGAAGAAAGAGATGCTTATGAAATAAATAGGAAATTTTATCTGGTAAGAAAAACAAGAGCATGGTACAGTAATATGCTTTTTTTCTTCCAGCAAGGAGTGTTTACAGAGGGGCGCAGCAACTCAAGTTTTCTACTCGCTGACTCACAGAAGTGCTAGTCTGTACAAGCCTTGCTGGTCGCAAATTTCCAAATACCATTTCAGTGAAAATCATCTTCTAGGTAAAAGGGAATTAAATGAATTGCGAGTTCTTGAAGCATTAATTAATGAAAGACTGGAAGAACTCCAAACACTTTTTGGCGAAGAGGCCTTGTCTTCTTCACTAAGAGGAAGCTGTGGATCTATCTTACCTCAAGGTAACTATGGCTAYGTCTACATTAGTGAGTAGCACAGCGCAATGGAAATTGATTTGTGGAGCCAAACAGTGGTGAAGACCCAGTGTCTACACTATATACTTTTTTTAAGGTGATTAATTTGGACTGGCCCTAGTCAGGTCCAATGGACTGGCTGCCCTTTAGCAGCTGGAGCACCCAAGTTGAGCTCATCAAGCGCATCTTCCAATTTTCTTTTGTCCAAAAGAGATCCAGCCCATGTGCTCTGAGACTGTTCTGCAACATGAACCCAAGTGATGAATGTGGGAGCGATTGGGACACTGTCTAAAAAGCACCTTCCTGATTTTAACAGGAACACTAATGTAGGCACCCTCCTTCAACTGCCAGCTACACTGAGGTAAAATTGTAATGCAATATTGATGCCGCTGAGGTAAAATTGTAATGCAATATTGATGCTTTTATTTTGTTACAAGGCACATTTATCAAGGTCATCACAGGAGCATTGGGTGAAGTTGCTGTTTGTGATTAATGTCAAGGGCTTCATTGTCATCTATTTTTTCCATCTTTCAGCCCAGATGAAATGTTTTTTAAAGATGTATTAAAGGCTTTATACTTTGTATCTTATTTTGTTCCACTTTGTAAAGCCTAAGGCTTAGTCCACTAATAATTTCAAGAGGCATTCAGTGGTTTAGATGTGGCTCATATGTTCTACACYATACAACAAAAGCATTTTCAGAATTCTTTAGGATATTTTTCTCTTTTGTGTCCTCTTTTATGTTTCTCATTTGACTTTCAGAGAATGTTGCATGCATAGAAGTGTCTGCTAGCATTGTTCCTGACTATGATGACGGGTTCAGCCATTATCAATGGTTCTTGGAAGTCAAGGAAGATGTTGGAGCTATTTATGAAAAACTGCATACTCATTTCCAACTACATTGATGAGGGTAGTAGAAGAAAATGGTTAAGTTCCACAATTTGTTGACTGAAGCTGAAGGAGCAGTCTTCAGCTGTGGTGGTATTTTCAGATTCATGCATGTCTGTAAATCAAGTGGAAAACTTGTCCTTTAATAAATTCTGTGCAAGAAATCCTTTTATGAACACTGATCATTAGTGCAAACACTGTTTTGGCTGCCCTGGTGCTACAGCAGTGGTACCWCTTGATGGAGGCATAAATACTATCTTCCAGGACAGTATTTAGTTATATATAGCACAGTTGTAGCACATAAAGGGCTGACAGTTGTTTCAGGAACAGGGAGGTTGTCTACATGAAGGACTGATCCAAAAAGAAAAAATTTCTAAAACTCCTAGCTAGTTTTAAAAGCAGTTCAGTTAAACTGTTTTTGAAAATAGCCAGAGCTGGAGCCACAGTTGCTGAAAATGTTATACTGTAGGTCTGCCACTGACTGTTGTTACAACAGGTGTATCCATCACACCAGTAATGCTATCTCTTTTTAGCCTAAATAGAGACAAAGCGTAAGTGTGTTGTGGATTCAGTACCACATAAACAGGAATAGCAAAGTTCAAGTAAAATAGATCTTTAAAAAATGATACTGATAGTAGTAGAAGATTTTTAGTGAAAGTTTTTGGTTTTCTTCAAAGATTTTCTAAGATTGGAGCCAAAAGACTTTGGACAAACTGATGTACCAGGCTAAGAACAGAAAGCAGTGGGTATAGCACCATAGAGGGCTGGCTTTTCAAGAGGCTTTTTTGGGAGGGGCAGATCCTGGGATCAGGGGAGTCTCTTTCCAAGTGGCTTAAGAACTGGACAGAAATCAGGGACGTGGGTGGTGAAAGGAGGACTGAGGAGGGAGATAAGCCTTTTTGTACATGTGTTACTCTTTTCATAGGGAGGGGGGGGGAAAAAAAAGAGGATACTGAAGGATAAGGTGCCTGAGGAGAAAAACTAAAGTGTGGGAATGGCCATGCTTTAGAGCAGAACAAAAAAGAGGGAGCTTGGCGAGAGGATATGAAAGCAAACAGGACTACTGAAAGGGCATATACGAAAATAGTCACCCAAGTTAAGAGGTAGGTTGCAGCTCATGTATGAGTAAATACCGACATCACAGATTGGAACAAATTGGTGCCATAGGGAGTATAGCTCTTCATTTAAGGAAATGCTGGCCTAGAATAGCTTTACTACTCTGTTGGTTTTATTTTCCACTGCTAAGAAATTTGTGGCATACCAGCTATACTTGAATCAAGAGAGTTGATTTAAAACCCAAAATGGCCATAATGAAGGGAAGAGAGGGAATAGTGGGTGTATGTGTGTAGTTCCTTAAGTGTGTGTGATTGACTGTGTCCCGTGATTATGTCTTGTGGTTTTATTACAGAGTTAAARCATGATCCAGTAGATAAGACAGATCAAGAAGAGCTTAAGGCTTTTCCAGGTAGCTGTAACTGTTTTCTAAAGGTGGCCACTTACTGTGCAGAAACCTTCAGAGCTTCTGCTCCATGGTGGAGGGAGAATGTTAATACCTAGGACTATTAACTTGAGTTTCAGATTTAATGTCAGTTTTGCCTCAGTTAGTTCCTTTAAACTTTGGCCATTCAGTAGCGTTGATCGGTGGATGTTACTGGGAGATCCAAGTTCAAACAGAAATACCTGGGTTGTGAAGCTGTACTGGCTAGCCAGTGCACCAAGGCTGCGTTAGAGAAACAACTCTTTTTTTTTTTTTTTTTTTTTTTTTCTTTTTTCCAGTTCGTTGCAGTTCCTCCTTTCCTGAGGAGGGCTGTGTGGGGGCACCTGATAGGAAAGACTACGTAACACTAAAGCCACTAGTGTTATGGAGATGGTGTTCAAAACTTCATGTCACCATTGGTATTAGAAGCCAGCTGGGTCAAGTGGCACAGACCAGACTGCTCTTGTTTCCTGAAGGCTTTTTCAGTTGTAGGAATCATTAGTGCAACTTTACACTCATTGAGTAATTCARGCAATGAAAACTTGAGTGTTTTTGTAGCTACTTACATTAAAAATGTATTCCAGTTGTTTCCTTCTCATGGAGTGAACAGGGCTTTAACTGAGTGTGACAGATGCTTATCAGGTCACCCCAGGAACACATTTCTACAATTGTTTGGCAGTTCTTGAAAGTCTGAGTCATGTCCTTTCCTGATTCARAGTTTCACTGGTGAGGTCCCTCTTGCTGCTTGTCACCTCCCCACCYCAACATGTACCCATGCCTGCTTGCACACCATAAAATGTTTCTCATGTTATCCCAAGTGACCTATCTCTGCAACTATTACAGTATTRTAAACAGTCAAGGTCCATTTTTGAACAAAACTCTAACTAAATACYGAGCTTGCCTCCCTTTGTTTTTTAGGATTTTGTTGTTATTTGTTTGTTTTTTAGTGATTACATTCAAATGAGCCAACTAAAACAAATTTTGAACCAAAATTACAGTAGTAATTACAAATGAGCAAATTTACAGTTTYAAGATTTGCTTGTAGGCAGCTGAAGAACAGGACAAACACACAAACTTACCAAACATACTTCATTACTCTACAACTGTGCTGTTATTTGTAATAATTRGGTTTGGGTCTTTTGCTTTTTACAAAATAAATTATTGGCAGATTTGATATTGACAATTGACCGTGTTGTGTTCAGGGATAAAACACGTAGGAAGATAAACGTAGCAAGATGCARCTGAGCCTCCAGGCATTTAAACAAACAGCAGAAAATTTATATTCTAAGGATGAATAAGTTTTGGAGTTTTGTTTTTTGTTTTTATTTTAACACTGGTACATCATGGGCATTTTTTTCCCATAGCTGATAAACCACACCCATCAGCCCAAGTATTAGTAAATGTGAGTCTGACCATCCTGCATAGGTGAAATCTGCAAAGAAACCTGTACCAATTTTGCTAAAAAAAAGTAGCTTGTTTAGCTAAAAGTAAGAACTAATAACAATCACAATTCGTTTATCAACTGGGGGGGAAGAAAGGTCCATAGACTGGATACCAATCAGTGTTTATTTTTCTTTTTTACATTGGCAATTGCATTTTCTATTCCTTTTCAGCAGGCATAGCTATCAAATGAGTGCTTACTTACTCCAAAGTGGAGCATCTTTCATCCTTAATTTTTTTGCTTTGATGAAAAAAAAGGTTGTTTAACATTCATAGTATGGAACTTAAACACATGCGTGGGGGCAGAATTGTTTTAGACCACAGACAAACATCAGGATGGTCAGATCTGCATTCTGTTTGTTTGCCSAGTATTTAAATCTGTTTGTCTGTCTCTTTATTGCCTCTAAGGACTGTGGATACACTTCATCTTAAAGATGCTGGTAGATAAAATAATCTGATTCAGGCTCTCTGTTGAATTCTGGTTTATGGTATTTGAGTTTAAGAAGTTATTTCCTAGTCAAAGGTATGTTTGGGTTTTTTTTCCTGTTGTTTAGGGAAAGCTGGTTTTGCTCAGTTTAATCAGCTCAACAGCCAAACATTGCATCTTCAACATTTTCAGTAAAACTGATCCCTAAAAAAGTGCTAAAGTAGTAAGGTAAAACCAGCTGTAATGGTGGTCATACTAGATAGGCTTTTGCAAATCTCCACATACGATTTTTTTCACTGTACTTYTAATATTGTTTTTTCCTTTAAATCTCTTCTCATGGCAAAGGTTAGAGCCATTTTTGGAAATGCGTATTTTTTTATCTGTCAGAGGCTTTTCCTCTTCAAACTAGCCACTGTAATATCTGCAGACAGTTATTAATTACCTCTTGTTCAGACTTTTATTTGCCTGTCTTTCTTTCCAAAGACACAATTCTGACACTTCCCAAACCAGAGGCAGGAAGAGAGAACAGTAAATTCACATTGCAAATGATTTTGAAAATCAGCAATTCTGTTTTCATTCCAAACTGCAATGAAAGATAATTGCTAAACTCTCCACAGAACAGCAATCTGAAAAATGTTGGCTTGCTAAATTCAACAAATTAGGACTGAGGAAGATTAAGAAAGTGCAGGCTTCCAATTTCAAAAGCCCCTGGGTTTGCCATAGAAGCTGGGGCTTGTTTGTTCCCTTTCAGTCCATGTAGTGGGATGGCAGGAGAGGAAGGGGAGCATCTGTGAGTCTCTGATTTCTAGACTACTGGGGCAAGGAATCTGAAAATCCTGGACATTCCTTCCCAAGAGGACTGCCGGGACCTGTAGGGCTCCTGATATTCCTGACTTTGAAAAAAAAAAAAAAAAAAAAAAAAATCTGCTTAGTAGGCTATCTGTGGACCAAGACACCAGAAGCAGGATCCCAAGGGAAGAGTGCCTCTTGTCTTTGATTTAAAATGTATTCCTTAAAAGTTCACTAACAACTGTAATTCTAGATGAGGAAAAGCAAGCAGTCTGCATAACGATGGCTGAASATCCCAGGGAACGTCGCCAGCAGTGACCGGCTGCAGAGTCAGATGCGGCTAATACAAATCTTCTCACAGGATTTCTGCCTCTTGGTGTCTCATGGTGACATCAGATCTGCACTGGCTTAAAACAAAACTGATCCCCTTCCTCAGGTTTATAGCTACAGCTTGCCCTAATCATCTTATTCCTAAGCTCTGAAATGCTTTCAGAGTCATCTGACAGTTGTTCACAGGACCYGTAGATCCCAGCAATCGAAGACAGATCTGGACCATGATGCATCTGAACTGAAYTGAGCATTGGCTCAAACTCTTTATTTTCAGACACTTTGGACATAGGTAGGTAGAAGTTATTGTCAAAAACCAGGTAATATTTGTTGAAAAAAATAATTAAACCTGTGCAATGTCAAAACAACCTTTTCAACAATTTTGTTTGTTTRTTTTTAAGCCACCCTTTTTCTTTCCCTTCCTGTAGCTTAGTCGTCTTCCTCTGTGTTTGCTTACTGGTCCAAAAGACCTGAAAAATCAAGATATATGTTATCGTTTATGTGGCAGCAGTTTGGTGTCTTGGTTCAAGACACAATTGGGCATGTAATTTGAAGAGGGGAAACAAATCACCTTTTTTGTTCTTAGAAAGCAAAAAGTTTCCACTCAGAGAGTGGCACATTACAGCATTCAGTTGCATTTATTTTGCAGAAGCTTCTTAACACTGAAAGACACTTTGATAAATTTTAAGAGAGCACTCTAAGAATATCAGGTAAGCTCTAGTGACAAGTGATAGTTAAGCTGGTATGAGGRTTTTAGTAATCACTCACTTGGCAGGCATTTTAGGTGGAAGGAAACCTGTTCAGAAAGCAGGCTGTGTTACCTACCACACATGCTGAAACACTGTCTCTTCAYAAGCAGACGGAGCAGCGGATGAAACCCTTTTGGAAGAACAGCCTCAGGTTAGAGTAGAAAACTGGAAATGCTGGAAAGGGTAAATGCAAAGAAGCTCCGTCTGGAAAAGGTAAAGTCTTACGAGTCCTCTTCTTTCTGAAAATACTTCTTTAGTACTTGACGTGACTCTGCTTCTGTTACGAGATGAAGGGCATGTAACTACTGCAACTGTTAGCGTCTCATGCTATTTGCCTCTTCTGGAAAGGTCACAGGATCCTTCTTTCCAACAAAGTGGACCTTTTGACTCGCAGTATCGATGTTTCAGATTCTGCTCTTAAATTTCTCTATCATTGKTCTCTATTGTAAATCACTGTTTGTGATTGCTTGTCAGCAACAGTGGCACGGTAGCACTGGGGTAATTGTCATGTTCCATGTGTTCATGATGCTGTAACATCAGAGGAGTTACAAGAACATATCCACCTGCAGGATGTGGACTCTACTGTTGATTTCAGATCAATCYTTCTGTCTCCTAAAGGTAGCTGTTCACTTTATAAAGCATCCTGAGGTTTCTCAATTCAGCTATAACTACATTACTACATGTCTAAGCAAAACTTACAGGCAACAGTGCATCAAGATTGCCTTTGTTTGCTGTGGGGATACAAGGCTACTTCCTAGCAGCTCCTACCAAGCACTGTATTGGGAAATCCTTAACAGAGCTGTTTATTTAAGTAGAATTATTTTGAAAAAACTATTACGTATGTACATTAGAGTTGATTTGAATAGAGACTTCTGACCATCCCAGATACTGTATTACYCAAATTGCTCTAGCTCATGGGATAGATGGCTAAACTGGCAAAGTGAGGCTGTTTGTCCCAGGTAATTTAATTCTGTAATTAGCTTTTCCCTCTTCCTATATGCCTGCAGGGCAAGAATCGGCTCTGGTTCAGTTATATTCACAAGAAAGTGAAAAGGCCTTTTGGAAAACTGAGCTTCCCGATTACTAAAATAGAAAAGAAGAAAAAAAGAGAGAATCCTTGGGAGGAAAAAAATATAGAAAATGTTTGTTAAAATAGGCAATGAGGTGGATTCTGCTCTTAGCTGTATTGATTTAAATAAAAGTTGTTTCAGTGACATGAAATCTAGATTTATATAAGMATAACTGAAGGGCAACATCTGGTTCACTGCTTGTGTGGATGTCTGGCTTCACTTGTGCTTTCTGGAGATAACAGACACTTCCACATGGTCATACCAAGTTCAACGACCAGCCCAAAAGCATGAGTAATGATGCAAGCAAGCATCAGCTGTGCCAGGGAGAGAGTAACATAACTGAAAGTTACCTAATTCTGGTCATACTTCTGTAAGAGAAGGTGCRAGTTTACAGCCTCTTCTCAGCCAGGTCACTACGAATGCTGGCCAGTTACAAAAAACTCTTTTTTTTGTGTGTTTGTAGGTATTCTGACTTAGCCCTTCCATGCTTTTAAGGGAAGAAGGAGAGGTGAAAGACCATAGGGCTTCAAATGATGCCCACTAAGTGGGGAGAATCTCACACTGATGAGTTTTCACCCGCTTACCTGTACACTTAAATAGTATGTTGAGGCAGATAAATGTATCTGCTTTCTAAATCTCACTTCAAGCTAAAGAAAACCAAGTAGCAAACCATGATTTCTGTAACAAGGCATCGTTGTGCCGGAGTCATACTAAACGTATGCTGGGGAGGCTGCTTTCAAGSTAGCTCCTAAAATAGGCACTGAAGACGTAACCTGACCCTGTGCTCCCTGCAGAGCCAGCTGCAGGGGAGGAGAGCTGCTCGCTGCACCTCTCTGTTAGTTGAAGGAGATGACTGTTAATGACGATCCCATTGTTGTGCTTTCCAAACTGGTAGTTCCRTGGAGACTGGAATCTAGTTCCAAGTATTCTGGATTCACCTCTACTGCTGGAAGAGCCCACATTTAGTTAAGGATCAAGGTTAAATATGCCTGCAGTAGCATATAGTTGGTAGAGTGTAGTTCAAGCCTATGCCAAGGTCAGCACAGGGGGAGGGGACTGTCTGAGCTGCCTAAAAGCTGCTGCCAGTGCTTTTAGCCTTTACCCCGTGAGAGCTGACTGAACAGGCAAGACTCCTCTGCTGAGCTGAAGGCTCACTTGAATTATTTGTACAGCACAATTTGGTTAAGCACCACTGAGAGTCTGGATTGAGGACATTGCCTTTTTATTATATACCAAACTGCTGTAAAATCTTTGTTTTTATTAATTTCAAGTGGATCACCATCAGTTTCCTGCTTATAACACAGATCCAGAGCATSGACAAAGATACCATGGAGGCAAAGACAGGAGGACAGGCATACTGAGTCCCATCCGCCAAGAGTGCAGGTACCTGCTTCAGACTTACTTATGCCAACCTATAGGAAATGAGCAGGGCTTCTTGCCCTGCCTTGTGCTGCAAGGGGGATTGCCTGAACTTCTTTTATGATTATGCTTACGATTACCTGTAATTTCCAGTCTCACTGTTAAGGAGTGCTTGCCAGGACCGAAAAGACCACTCGTGTCATCCGATTCAGTCTTCCCACTACCATAGGCAACTACATGTAACAGGCATGTGGGCATTTTACGTACCCAGCTGTCTTGTTTTTTGTAGGTGCAAGAAAGGAAATGAGCCCTAGGCTCTGATTCCTGGCTGGCAGGCTTAAGTAGGCTTTATTCCACAAAGTGGGAAAAGGCTAGACGTATTCCTGTGCCTTTTAGGAGAAGGAGTTCCCAAAAAAGCTGGATACAAGTCGGTTCCCAAGAAAGAGGGGATGTTTTGTCTAGCAAGACCAAAGGCAATGGCTGCCAGACCTGAAGGTGATGTTAATGGGATGGAGTTCTTTATGGGAGTGGATGTGAAGAGCAGGAAAAGAGATTTTGCACTGGAAGAGCCGAGGTACTCAGGGACTTGGAAGGTCTGAGGCATGGCCATGCAATTTGGCACGGCAAGTTTCGTGTTCAAAAATGTCCATAAAACATTTCCTTCATACCCCACCAATTTATGTTGTGCCAAGGATCCTTTCCAACAGACTTGAGGCTTGTAGGAAAAGGCCAAAGAGCCAAAGRATAATGTGCCGCAGACAGAGGGGCAGAAAGCAGAGCAAGGGCACCARCAAGTCTCCAGGTTTCTGCTATGGCAAGGAATTCATTAAATTCGCAGCCAGTTTGTACCCCTTTGTTCTCATGCCAGCATTGTGTAGCTGCTCTCACAAGACAGGCTGTCCATTCTCCGTGTAACCCTTCTCTGCATCTTCTCCAGAACTGTTTTCTTCTCAAGTGTGAGAGCCCAAATCATATACTGTATTCTGGGGGACACACCAGAGTTTTGTACACTTTCATCAGTGCTTACCTACCTCTAGTGGAGAAGTATTATCTTACCTAAGGCATGTTCTCCTTTTCTGTGAATGGCTGAAGATTTGTCATTTACTTCACTCATCTTTTGCATGTCCTAGCTCATTTGACTTCTGACAAATCTGGCCTTAATCCTTTGCATCTCTATCTCTACACCATAGCTATCTTTGCTGACCAGGCTTGTTTGCTATTTGTGACTCCAAAGAACCTCTCTACAGTGTTTTTTTTTTCACTTACTCAGGCCTAAAGTGCTTCCCAGGAGGATTTTTGTCTTGCTTGGAATATATACATGGGATAGTTTTTATACCTTTGATCTAGATATACTCCAATCTCCCTCCACATTCAAGTCTCTCAGCTCTTCAGTCCAGGTAAATTCACTAATGACTTTCCTCAATTTGACAGTTTGCCCTTCTGAAGTTGAAAAATTTAATTACCACTTGCTTCTGTTTGTTATTCTGTCCAATGTAAATGGAAACAGTTGCTGAGTACTCAGCCCAATGCTGTTTTCTATGACCAGCTTTTTCTGAGTGTCTTCATTACTTACTGATTTGGGGTTGTCTCTTTTTGTCTCAGTGACTACTGATGAGAAATCTGGCAGCTATCATACACATGGCTAGCTGGGCCCAAGTTTATTATTAGAAGCATTTGTTTCCCAAATAGTATCTGGGAAGTTAAAGTTGACCATGGCACAATTCCCAGTAGTGTTTCTATAATAACATTTCAGTGACAGACCTCTTCTTGCATCATTATATTTTAGCTGCAGACAAGAAAGGCCAGGTTTCAATGAGGGGTCCAAATTAAAAACAACCACCCTCCAAAAAACAAAGGCTTTTAGCAGGTGGTCTGGGCTGCTGGAGGTGGAGCTTCCTCTTCACGTACAATGGGGAATTTTATGATGAATTAAATGATGATGAGTTAAATGACAGATGGCTTATTTTTTAATACATTGCAAAGATCACTTGATGTTTTCCACTTGTCTGGATGAAATGGCTAAAYGCTGAAATAGAAGGAGTATTGTACTAAGATAGTAAATGTCTTGGATATTGGCCTATTGATCATATTCACATGGGTCAGGTCTGGCTCCCATTTGGAACAGGAGCGGAGCAATAAAAAAGAAAAGTCTGCTCCATGAGCTATTGCTCTCCCGAGTTATGGAGACCAATCYAGCCTTTTCTGCCGTAGGGCTGCTCTGTTCAGCCTGGAGTGCTGTGAAGAAAGAATTCCCGCTCCCATGCTGCCAGCCTTATTTTGTGTGGGTACGTACTGGATTCTTCTGACCTGTTGCAAGTGAACATCTGGCCTGTAGCAATGGTCATTACCTGGCACAAGTTGTAAGCGGGTAAGTCAGTCAGTCATGGGAAGAAATGCATWTAAAGTTTTCCCAGCTGTTGTACCTACATCCAAGACTTTGAGTGCAGCTTGAACTCTTAAATGTAAGAAACATGCAAAGCACTCTTCTCCTTCTCAGCCTGTGTCTGTCTCTTATTGAAATTAGCCTGCTGTTCACATATGACAAGGCTTCTAGCGGCTTCTGTCATACCATTACTGACTTACAGTGGATCACCGAGCCTTCTCATCCTCCTTCTTCTTGGAGTCTAATCATACCTATCTGTATAACTTTTATAGCCCTGTTTTGTGTCCTGTCTTGCTACATCATATTTTGAAGCACAGACCCAATCTGAAGAGTATCTGGAGGAAAAACTGTGCACCTGTTCCCTGATTTTTGGCTGCTGCAAACYAGTAAAGGAATCCAGGCCAGTTAACACTGGCCAAAGTGGGCCAAAAGTTTGAAGCTGAAAGGTTATATATCTGAGAGCTGCAGTAGCTGCCTTACCACTTGTAATAATGACTTGGCTGTACAGGTGAAGCCAGCAGGACACAGGACAGAAATTTGGGGTTCTGGAGGTCAGAATGATAGGCTGTGCAACAGGGAGTCAGAGGGARAAACAGGGAGGGCTTTTTTATGAAAKGCACATAGAARGAAACTGGGCATTAAGCTGTGCTTAAAACGTCAAAGGCATCTCACATGCTGGCCTCTGCTCGGAAAGGAGACAAGGAGCAGTGAGTCCTGGCATGGTACTGTAGGAATGACAGAGCTATAAAAGGACAGGTGTTTCATCTTCCAAAAGCAGTTTATGTCAGTCAGCCTGGCGCACGAGGCCGAGTGAATAGGGACCCAGAGCCACAGGCTCAAGGACTCCTTGTTCTCTCTGGGCTCAGAGCCCATCTGCATGTGGCACTGGGGCTGTGACCTAGCAGCAGATGGCAAATGAGGGTCTCCCACCACCCTGCCACCCCTTGGCTGGTTACTCCCTCCTGTAYACCACTTCACCTCTCTCCTTCTCCCAGTCTTCCCCTGTGCCAGGTGCCACAGCCAGCATCCTCTGTGAACAGCAGTCCACTGTGTGCCTGTGAGCTACAGGGTGGGAAGGTGACTGCCATGTCCCTGTCAGATGGGTGGGAGAGATGGATCTTGAGATGTTTGTCTCCTGCCAGGAGAGGARGCATCAGCTCTTGCCTGCTTTCCCRGAGGGAAGGGCTGCTTTCAGTGCTGTGCAGCTTCAGTTTGGGTTACCCTTGGGTGCATGTAGAGGTGGAGTCATGCCAGTATATTGGCAACAAGGAAGGATGGAGGGGACATGTGGGAAACTTGAGTTCCACATGACAGTATAGTTTAACAGAAATAAGGCAACAAATGGAGTGGAGGAATCTGTGGTTTAATGTTGTTCTTGACCTGGTGAAAACCACTAGATGCTCAGGATGCATTTTTCCATAATTTTGCAAACCCTTTCCCCTTCTCCTTCCTGTTTCTTTGCTAGCAGTGCTCTTCAAGTGGGTGTGTTTTGACCTGTTTTTTCCCCGGCACATGCCTAGTGAGAACAAGGATGTTTAGTGACTATTGGATAATATATTTTTTTATGGGTTTACAGGTGCTCTTATGTATAGATACATGCCTTGAGGGCTTAATTTTGGTTGRCAAATGGCGCTTCCTAATCTCCACTTCAGATTGTACTGGATTGGCTGGCAGGGAGGCTGTCTCAGCCTACCTGGGTTACCTCCATGACATTTCTTGCTGTCATATGTTTTGTTTGCTTATATCCTCTCTCCCAGATGGAGTACAGGAGCACTGCACAGCCCAGGGCAGGAGAAAGCACTCTGTGCACTTTCCAGAAAAAGCAGTCCCTAGGGACCATGAGAGCAATCACAGCCTAATGTAGCTCTTTGGTTGACCAGGTCTTGAAAAAGTGACCTCGAACTAGGTGGGGGTTRCGTGCTGTGAAGTCATGACAAATAYTGTGGGTTCTGATGAGRTGTCCTACAGCAACTAACCAGATTCTTTAAAGCTCCTGCGACAGGCTTTAGCAAGTTSTCTCCTGGCAAAGAGTCTCTGGAAGAAATATCATGYGACCACAAACTGGTGACTAAACAAACTACATGAGGACTGGTGCTTACTACAGCTTGAGCGGTCAGTGCAGTGGAGAGCAGTCCCCTAGCRTCTGGGGCAAGGGGACTGAGAGACCCTGCGAAACAGAGTTGTGCTGAGACAGGTTTTGGAGCTCAGCACCAGAGATTGGGGCATGTATGGGACTTGGGGCTCTTTTCATGGTGCAACATGAAGAAGATTAGGATCAGACTATGATGGTAGGTAGTAAAGCTAGAAAATGAGCGGAGAAGGGATGTTGTGACAGTCTGTATTTCTATAAATGCATTCATCTCCTAAAGTAATTAATAAAGGGGGACAGTTCTGTTGCATTTTAATACTAGGACCATAGATGTATGATAGACTGCATGGTGCATTGCATACATAGAGCCTGATTAGTCATCTTTCTTATTTGCTTGTTGGGGAGGAAATCACTTTCATGATGCTGCAACTTTCCATTCTGTTTATTTCATGTTCTCCACAGTTTTGCTTTTCCCATGTTCAACAGTTTTTTCCTTCCATTTCCTGTAATTTTTATCCTTGTTTTTCTCTGGTGTTGCAGGCTGGGGTAGAGTCTGGCTGCAACATTTTCTTAGTTAAGTAGTGACTCGGGAGGTACATAGTTTCTCCTGGAACTTAAGTAAGACTCCATTTTATTTGGATTTATTTTAGTTATTGCTTTGCATTTAAACGTTTCTGTGGCTTTTATGTTTGGTTTGAGGAGAGGTTTGTGTCTGAGGAGAATTGATTTTGAACTGAAATAGAAAAAAAAAAAATCTGTTGACTTTTTGGTCACATGCATTGTTTTTGCTTGCAGGAGCATTCATTTGACTTCCTGCTAGTCATCCTTTTCCAAAGCATTTTGAAGGCTACTCATTGTTGTCAAATCATTGCTGATACTATTTATGTGCAATAGAATATATCCCAGAGAAGTGATTCCTTATACTTTCTGCCAAATAAATTAATCGGTGTTGCAGATTAGTTATTAAYTTCTTGCTTGTACAGATCGTTTTGAAAACAGCTAGGTACTAAACTTTTTTGCACTATATTAATTGTTCAAATTGCCATTTGAATCCTTGAATTTAGTTCGACATATTCAGATGACAACAAACACCAGCTTTCATTCTGTTGCTGGTCTTGGACAGTTACAGTTGCCAGAAGAAACTGAACTGAAATTACATTATTACAAATTAGATTATCGCATTATTTGACCAGTGTAGTTAGAATTTGGGATTTTGCAGTTTATTCCAGATAGAGGTGTATTCAGGTATCTTAGATACAATTCTTTGTATTTATTACACACACTGCCTTTAATGCAAGGGAAAAAAACTGTGAGAAACAGGTCCTCTGTTCACAGCACTACATCTCCTATGGACTTTGCCTACAAATGTGAATGCTTMGCTCTTCCTAGAGTTAGATGCCTTCTGCAAGACTAACAGAAAATTGACAAGCACATAACTTACTGTTGTAAGTTGTATAACTTGCCAGCTGTGAAATCAAATGACTTCTTCTAAGTCATCACATAGTATCACCATAGGAACATTGCATATGTCTAACTAGCTTCAGATGTGCGTCGGTAACTTGCATTGGCCTCTCTGAGCCAGTGGCTCAGTCCTGCTAACAGCACGTTCATGTTCTTTACCGCTATGTTTTTCAGCCTGCCCCAAGATCCATGCTAGACTGTTACCAATACCCAGGTTAGCTAGTGTGAAATTAGCTCACGCCCATGAACTCATGCACAAAAGATGCATCTGCAGCACACACATCCTGTCTGGAACAGAGGCAGGAATAGCATTCATTTCCTCAAGGTTTCCTACACTCCTCTGTGGTGAATAGTCCCAGCATCTTGTTTGGCAAAAATCTGGCACATGCCGAGAGTAAGTCCATCCTGTATCCTAAACAAAGGTGAGGCCTTGCAAAATAAAGCAAGGCCAGAACAAAATAATACTGGACTACATAATTTAAGACTGTCATGAAATGTACAAGCAAGGGGAGTGAAGTCACATAACCCATCTTCTGGTATTTCCTAACTTTTGACTCCTTCATTGTGCAACCTGAATTATTTTTTCAATTGGTTTTGTGCCTAGAATACTTAGGTGAATTGAAGGATAAGGACAGAAGAGATGAGAGCTAATAGGAAAAAGACATAGCAGAGTTAAATAAACTAATTTTAGAAGGCAGATAATTTAGCTATATACTTTGAAGCAGCTTGGTTTTGTAAAGGCCAGGACGTGAAGGGTGAAGACCTGAGGAACCTCATGGGAGAAGGGGCAAAAGTACRAAGGTATTTTCAGCTCAAGGCAAGACAAATTACAGAGGACTGAACTTTGGTTCCCAGCCCAGAACACATTGAAAGCCATCAAAGCAGGCTACAATGGGATAGTCCCTTAAGAATAGACAAATTTTCCYTGCTTTTAATCTATTTTTATTACATGTACATATAGGCTGTATAAAACTGCTGCTGAGAACAGACTCCACCTCTGCTCGTTCCCAGTGATAGGCACCAAAAAAACCAGGACCTGCTCTTCCAATAAAGGAAGCACCTTGTTCTGATACAATGCTAAAAGWTTCAGCTTGGAAGTGGTCAGGATCATAACATTTGAAACAGGAGAGGACAAATAAATTATTAACAACCCCTCAGATTTCTTCTAGYATGATACACTATTCTAGCAAAATACAACATTGATGCAGCACACGATTCCAGACAAACTAATTTTTTGCATCCCGTTTATCGCTGGCAGAATTATTTATTCACTTTCTTTTCAAATCGTAATGCCCAGTCCCGCGTGGTTGGGTGCTGTAGTGKGGAGAGATTTTCCAGCAGCCCCATGACTCTCTCCTGGGTTGGTCATACAGGGCGAGGCTYCATTTTGCCCCTGGCAGCAGCTCTTCAGGGGGGTAGTTCCTCCCTTGATGGCTTTCGCTGAGGCTGGCTGGAGGGGGGCAGGGTACTCAGAAAGGGAGAATCCTGCACCCGAAATAACTGCTGTGGCTTTCAGCTTGCGTGGCTTCTCCCCTACCCCCCCAGGTGACAATCAGTTTGCTAATTAGCTGTTAATTCCTGGAAGCTGAGGGGACGCTAGCGGGGTGGGAAAGGCCCATGCAGCGGCGGGTCTCCCGCCCCCCGGGCTGTCGGGGCGGGCGCGGAGGGGGAAGGTTCCGGCCCTCGGCGAACAGCCGGCCCAGGGGGGGAGGAGGAGGAGGAACAGTGGCTGCGGCTCCAGCTCCAGCTGGAAGTCAGTCAGAGAGGATACGCTCCTTACGGCGGGCRGGGGAGAGACAGAGTAGCGCTTTTAGCTTTCTTCACGTGAGTCTCTCCTCCCCTTGCAAGGCTTTGGTATCAATCGAGGAGGAATTTCAGCAGACTTGAGCCAAGTAACATCTCTGTCTAAACGCACAGCGTGCTTCTTTTTACGTTTTCTCTTGCAGATGGGGCCCAGCTGAAACAAGCCCTTCTCTTCATTCTTATCGTAAGCACCACCGTACGGGAGTAAGGCTGAAGCTGCCGAGAGGCTGCCTGGACGGCCCTGCTAAGAAGCGACAAGTTCTGTCCTCTTGTCTCAAATGATTTAAAGATAAAATATATGCGCTGTTGACAACTGGTAAGTGAATACCCTCGCTGTAGCTAGCTCTGTAAACTGTTGCATGGGCTGAGAGGATCTTGTGGATGGTGCCTGAACCCGTAGGACTGGGTGCGCTGAAAGTGCTTGTTCCCCAGTTTGCCGGCGTTTCTGCCGTGAGACATCTTCTCACCACGCTCTTGCGTTATTTCAGACGGGAAGGCTTCCAGCTAACCTCATGCAGAGTCTATGCATGCTTCCAATTTTAAAACCTCCTTCATGTAAGTACTGATGGCAGCAGCTGCCAACAACTTTGCTATTCAATGTAAATTACCACATATTCAAAGGCAGAGCTGGCTATTCCGATACATCMGCGTGTTCCTCGGTGAAAGCATTCAAGGAATTAATTGAACTTCCACAGGGATGAAGCCTGCCTCTACAAGTCTCCTCTGAAGCGAATACATTTTAATCGGCTTGAGAGCGGGTGAGATGAGATGTCCCAGACCTTTCCCAGAGGTTCCTGGGAACTTCCTGGTAAAAACTGACATCGCGGTGTGGCAGGGATGCGGTTACCGGTKGGGATGAGCCTGGCAGAAGCTGAAGCGCCGCCGCCGCCCGGCTCGAGGGCGGCATTCGGACGCGCTTGATGTCGCGCACGGACGGCCGGTGCTGGGGACCGCCTGCGCCGGGGAGAGGCCGGGCTGAGGCGCTGCCCGCGGCCGCATGCGGGGCCGGGTCTCGCCCCCGGCCGGAGAAGGAGCCCCGGGGGGGCGCTCCCCGGCGGGGGGCGGGGGCAGCCGCGGGGAGCGGGGCCTCTCTCCGGCCGTCGCCGGGGAGCGTGGGAGGAGGCGCCCCCGCCGCGCCGCCGGGGGGTCCGGCGGGCCGCCGGGCGCCGTCGCCCAGCCAGGTAGGCGGCCCGGGAGGGCGGGGGAGGTGAGGGAAGGGGCCGTCCCCGTTCCCCCGGCGGCCCCTGCGGGGCGGGGGGAGCMGCTCGCCTCTCCCCGGCCTCCTGGGCCGGGGCGGCAGGCGGAGCCGGCCCCAGCCCCGCAGCCAGCCGCCGGGCCGCCCCGCCCCCGGGCCGCATGCCGCCGAGAGCCGCCCCGCAGCCGCCTCGGGGCCCCCCGCGAGCGGTGAGTCGCGGCGGGCGGGCGGGCGCGGCTGCAGGCGGCGAGCGCTACCGCGGTGGGGGAGATTTGGGGCGGCGGCCGGGGGCTCCGGGGCTGGTCAGGGGAAGGCAGGGGGGAAAGCGGGCTCATGGGAGTAGGACAGCCCCGCGCAGGCGGGAGCCTCCCGGCAGAGCTGGCGGCGGCCGGCAGCGGTCCGTAAATAACATCTGAGGGGAGATTCATGGCTTCTGCTAAGCTGCTTGGGTCTGGTAATCCCACCGCGTTGCCATGGCTGCCGGTCAGGCAGGTTCCGATAAAGGATTGCTTTTAGCGGGGGTACCGAAAGGGAGGGACTGCCCGTTGGAAATGCCGCAGGCCTGGGGGAAGGAACAATGGCTCTGTGGGTGGACTCTGCCTCAGGCTACGCAAATGCATTGCTTGTAGTTTAGGGAAGAAACAAATCCTGGAAGTTTTATGTTGTCTGCATTTTTTAAAGTTTCTGGGTTATTATTTGGCAGTGGGGGTGGTGTTTCTATTTTAGTTACTGCAAGCCGTGAGATCAGTCCTGCTGTCCTTTCTCAAATCAAAATTTCCAGGGAGATGAACAGTTGATCCGTTGGGATTTATGGCCGTTGTGCTCTTGTTACCCAACTGAAACTTTCTGTCCAGGTTTCTTTAGTTTTTATCTCTTTTCTTCACCCACTTTATGCTGAGCTATTCTTGCATACAATGTGGTTGCAAAACTATTTAGAAAGGACTAACGTTGCGATGGGTTGAGATTACTTGTTTTAACATGGCAATTCTGTTGTAGCTGAACTGTGTAAAAACGTTATACATAAAAAAAATAACAACTTCTATTGTGGAGAATGCCATGGTACTAGACTGGTCCCTCCTAAACTTAAACTAAATTCAGGAAGGGCTTAAAGGAAAAGGAAATGTGTATGGAGCGAGGCTTCCTACCCATCTGTTTCTGATTAGGAAATATTCCTATCTGATTAAGGCGCAGAAGTGGTATTTCTGACACTAAAATAACTTTCCTTCCATATGTAAGATTGCACCATTGTATCCTTGTTTTCCTTCCCACTTACATGAAATAAATCTACAGATCTTTCTTTCCAGCTTGATGCAGTACCTGCTTCTTTAGCAYGCCTCTCTCTCTCTGCTGAACTGAAGCATAATCAGTTAAGTTACTCTTTAAGCTTATGGCTGTTTATTAAAGCAGCAGTATTAAAGGTGGGTAAGTCCCATGGTCTCCCTGAGGGTGGTCTTGGCTGTAGGAGACCTCTCCTGCTTGTGGGATGTATGACTCATCCCCTGAGACTCATGARACTCCCAATGTCCAAATACCCCCGTTCAAAACAAAACCAGGAGGAAAGTTTYTCTGTGGAAGCAATTGCCTGACAGGGAAGTGCCCATGGGAGCAGCTGCAGAGTGTGTGGGCAGGACAGCGAAACCTGAAAGCTAGCAAGAAGATCGCAAGTGCCCGAGTCCTAAGTTGTGAAGAAGTGGGGAAATAAGTGAGTTACGGTGTTTTGGCTAGACAAGGTCATTGGTAAGACGTTATTTTGATACGTACTSTGTGTGCTGCTAAATAATTGCTTTAGCAATTACGCAGGGGAGTTGCCTCATTGAGAAGGGAAATACAGCAGCCGACGTGGTGGCGGGTCTCATTCACAATGGCAAGYGCTTGAGGTGCTGCTTTACCACCTCCTCAGACCTTTGAAAGCTTACAAGCAGAGACAGTTTTAGAGGAATTTTGGATGATTGCTTTCTTCCTTGTGGGATCGTTTTTGGATAGAAGAAGGCAGGGAGTAGGAATAGTCTGTCTTACGATAGATAGCTGCTTTGTGCYGTTAACGCTTTTATCGTTGTTTTTAGGCTTGTTTTCATTGTTAGTTTCTGGGCACATCATGATTAGTACCTTTCAGTAAAGGTTTGATCCGTCCTCCCAAGACAGGCTTGGGAGAGTTCTCATAAACCTGCTTTGGCTGATTTGTGGTTTTCCACTTCTTGTGTGTTGCTTCATATGCTGCTGGAGGGGTTGGTTCAAGTATTGTGGCCTGGAAGAGGACACAATCAGATGAGTCATTTGAAGATACAACTTGAAGACCTCCATGAGGCAGTTCACACTATTGACTCAAAGGGGCTTGAAAGGAAAAGCTCTTTTTTTTCCTCCACAGGATAGCTTGAGCACTAGCACAGGATCTTGGTTTGTTTGTCTTTGTACCTTAAGATTTAAGGTTATTTTACTTATAAGCATGAAAGGTTGTTTTTACGTGTGTGTGCTGTGAGATACTCCACTGTGGCTCCCTCGTTAAGTGCATTTTAGGAGGAGCTCAAGATTACTTGAAATACCTCTCTTTACAGACCTCTTTCCTTACAGATGCTTGCGAAGTTGAAATGTGCACTGTGCATTTAAGAGGCGTTTAATTTATCAAGCTTATGACAACCTGTTTGTCATTAATTTGAATAATTTGCTCATCAATTTCTCTAGCCTTATAGAGAAGCTAGTAAATAATATTRGGAAATTAATTTATGAGATAATTGAGTATACAGGGCTTTTTCTTTTTCAGAGTTTCTTTTTTCTACCAGTTTCTGTTTTCTATTTACTCAAAAGAGTTGTAGCAGAATAAAAACCCCTGAACTTTCCCATTAATCCAWTTTCTTTTACTTCCATTTTTGCTATGTTACATGTAATGACTTCTGTACCTATTCATAGTCTTAAAGGGAAATGAAAATAAAACTTCTTTTGCTTATTTTATTATTTGGTGTGTGAACATCTTGAAGTGTTAAATCTTCTATCCTCCTACTACAGAAGAACCGAAAACCTCAGCTTTTCTTGAAGTGTATTGAGGTCGGAAGGAAAATGTGATGTGCAAGCTGTTGTTTCCTTTATAAGTCACCTTTCAGTCGTGTGTGGAAATGAGTCAGCTCTCACTTTGCAGCTCAGTGTATTAATCGCTGATATCAGTAGCTGCTATTTGTTGCAGAAAGCTTGAAAAGTGATGGGCAGTATTAGCTAGTGTGTGCTATGAAGCAAAAATAGGGAAAATGTGGCTTGCATGCGGTATCACTGTCTTTTGAAAAATGCGTTGAACAAATGCAGGTGCAGAATGTGATAAAATACTTGGCAGCAGCTCTTCTTGCTATGTTCTGTACCTATCATCTTAAAATATCATGTCCTTTTAAAGCTCATTTTGTTAGTGTGGGATGGCTCTTCAGTGTTCAGAGACGGTCATTCTTTGCTCTTGAAGGCAAAAGTGAAGCCTTGRTATCTTGAGAGGAAGACCCTTTACAGCACTGCAACAGAGTGAGCAAACTTTAAGCGTCCCCTGGAAAATACCCAAAGTTCGCATATAACTGTTCTGCATTGCCTCTGCTCCCAGTCCCAGCAGCAGCAGTAAAACTGGAGTGCATTGTGCTAGAGCTATTCTTTACATTCCAGTATCTGTGGGGAGCCAGGAGGAGCAAGGCAAAAACTTGAATAGCCCCCACTTGCCCTGGCTGGTAAGGAAAGGCTGGAAAACTTGAGGAGCCACAAAGCTGATCCTCCCTCCTGTTAGGAAGGCAGGAATGGAGTAACCAAGGAACTGGTTTTAAGAGCAGACAGGAATGAAATGAAGTTCAGACTTAATCATTTAAGCTCTTAACATCTGTTGATTTACAGTGCAAGTTTCCATTCCCCTAGCAGGAATATTACTTTCTGTTGGGCCACTAGCCAGTGGGAAACTTTATTAGTGAGGTGGGTGGCTTGTAGTCTTAGATTTCTACAGAYTTTTCAACTCACTTTTAAAATAACAGTTTCTAGCCCTTGTGAGTACAGTTYGGAAACACTAAAATAAGGATCAGCTGCTGCAGAGCTCAGAAAAGCTCTTTGTTAGACTGGATCTGCAGGCTGACACTTCTGCAGCACAGCGGTAGCTGGCCGCTGCTTTCTTGCACTAGTGCTTTTCAGAGTCCTGTGGCCAGCAGTGAAATGAGAATGGTGTGAGGGGCACGTCATCGGCTTACCTGGAGCCTTAGCAGAGGTAGGCAGTGGAAATACGCATGTGTAATGACCATTTAATAGTAAATACAAAATGTGTGTGTATAAAATACAAATGATATTGCATGTGGGATGGGAGAGGAGGAGTCCCTTTCCCAGGGCAAGAAAGGAATTGAAGTTGTGTTTTTGCCATTATCTTTCTTCTTTTTTCCAGTGTAATTGTTGGTTTACATAGCTCCCTCCTGGGCAGCTAATTTTTGCAGGTGCGTTGTGATGACACAGTTTTTTGGCTACATGTGTGTGGGGGAAATGATCTGTTTAGGGAAAGGAGCACCAAGCACCCTAGCATAACACAAGGGTCTGTGGGGGGAAGGAACTTGTGGGTTTTCCCCMCTGCAATGAGGAGAGAGGAAGATGCTTCCTGCTTAAGAGCTGCTGTTGTCGAGTGAAACAACAACCTTATTCATCTTTCGGCAGTCAAAATAGATATTTCCTGTTTCTCTGAAGTTCTTGAACCTGCCTGTCTACGTCCTCCACCAGTGTCACATCTGAGCACCCTGGAAACATTATCACCTCGATCTTCACAGTGCTTCAGGTAGTCTGAAGTCAATGCGTGGGATTGAGACTAGGAGGAGGGTTAATCGTGTCGATGGGAGATACCCTGTAGGGTTTGATTAAACGTAACATTTGCACAAGATTAAATGGAGCCATAATATTAAATCCACTTGATGAAGTGCCAGAGCATGTTAGGATTTGTCCGTATTGGTGAATGCATACAAGGCTTGCTAGCATGTGGTAGCTAGTCTTGATCGTGCCCCTTGTGTAGACAAGTCACTGCCTTCTCATTCAGTTAGCTGGGAAAAGCCTGTTTTTTGCTGGAAACAGTTAAGGGAAAACTACAGCTAGCTCTGCTTGCCCAAATGTTTTGCAATATTTAATGAGACAGGGTGACTGTTACTTGCCTCAGCTGAGAATCTGGAAGGCTGTATAAGCCTATCCTTCCCCCTCCCAATTTTAATTGGAAGTTTTAATTCAATTCCCCATTCTCAAAAAGTCAAGGGCCTCAGGACTGTGTCTGTAGTGAAGTGCCCTGTGGTTCAGCAGCTCTGATGTAGCAGTACCACTTCAGTCTCCTTTGGTGAGTTTCCTGTCCTTTTTTCTACCCTGGTTCCCAAGTGTAGACATKGCCAGGTCCATAAAAGGATGCTGAAAGGAGTAGGCAGGGATGTTATCCTCCAGCTCCTGTACTAAACAATTGTAGGTGCTGCAAGGGGAATGTGTGGACAAGGGGAATGAACCACAAGATGTCCACAATGTCCTGTCCCTAAATAGCATCTTCCTCTGTCACAGCTGGAGACAGACCAGTGAGCTGGATGGACATTGGTCTGACATAGCAGAGCGTTTCTTGTGCCTGTGTTGCTCACCTTGTGYGGTGGAGCACAGGCCAGGTGTAAAACTGGGTTTTTAGTAGCCAGATGGTTAAAATACTGGTCAGTGTAAATACCGTTTGTACAGTTTCTCAAGATTGTCTGCCTTTTCTTGCAAAACGTGTTAAGGAAATACTGTTACTTCATTTTCATTGGAGCAATTTGAATGGAATAGCTATTTTCATTCCTTCTTTCTTCTGTGCTAGTGGCACGCCATAATTTGTTTTCAACTTGGGACATCAGTTCTTMGATGGCTTAGCCTCAAACCTTAGGTTTTATATTAGTTTAAAGATTTCTAAGCTAAATTGAGAGTGTTGTTCAGAGTTTTTTGGAAAGAACAGTGAAGTGAAATAGAATATGCATCTCATTCTTCAGATTTCACAGAGAATATTTCCTATAATAAATACTGGCTGGTATCAGAGTGACTTTTTTCGAAGCTGGGTGACTGAAGTCAGCTAACACTATCTATTAAGTGACTGAAAAGGATATTTAARATGCTTACTTCACGCAATTGTTTTGGGAAATTTAGACACTTCTATGTTTGTGCAAGGCTTTTCAAAATTTTAGCACTTTTTTTTTTTAATGGCCRGAGGCTATTACAGTATCTCTGCCACACAATTGTGTGACAAGCAGGTACAAYGAAACCAGGTTTCTGATGTCTTTCTGCACGTAGACTTTCTGATCTTTAATGAAATTTTTATAGGGTTTCTTTGTTCTACCCAGCTGCCTGTTTATTTTCGCAAAACTTGTGGAGGTCTCAAACGTATTAAGTTCCTAATCTCCTGTCAAATTTGACTGAAATTAGCCAAAGGGGTTCAAAAGTTCTATAGGGAAGGAAAGAAAGGACATGCACGTGTGCGTACAGGGTATGATTGCATAAATCTCATTTCATGCTAAGAACATATGTGATATAACGGAACAAAAAGCCTTTTACTGTACTGCATTTCATGCTCTAATGGAGTTCTGCATCGTCTGCGGCATGAATAGCGATCTGATAGGACACGGTGGTGCTGGAGGCTGAGCTGGATTTGGTGTGGTTGGGGTAGCAAGGAAAAGACGTCAACAGGCAACACAGCAGGTCTTGCTTACAGTGTATCTTGCTCTAGAGGACTTTCAGTTTTATGCTGAAGCAAGTATCAGACTACATGTTTTGTCCCTGCTGCAGTGTGGGCCAGTTTGGTTATGGAAGAGAAGATCTGGGCCACARAAGAAGTCCATCGCCCTGCTGTGACTCACGGAGAGGTGAGCCCTGTGTTATCTCAGACCTTACCTCTTACTCTATCTTCGGAGGAGATACTCGCACATACAGCCCTGGGCAAATCTGACGCTCAGCAAAGATCAGRTAGAGGAGGACAGCTAATCTGTTTAAAAATACTACAGTCCTGAAGAAACTCCTGTTCATTTTGCTGTAGCAGTTAAAGGACTGCTGAAACTGAGGATCGAACAGCAAGAATAGACACTCTGTTTCGCCTACAGCAAATCAGAATTGGCTTAGAAAGCAACAAATCAAATGGATGGAGGGAGCTGATGACACGCAGCAGAAGGTACAGTGAAGCCGTGGCTGCAGCAGGGCCTGGGCTGCCTGGCCGCAGTCTGCCCCGGCAGGAAGGAAGGCTGCCCGGCCGCCCGCACTCCTCCCGGCTCTCAGCTGGGCTCGCAGRCGGTTCAGTTGCCACCACAGGGCAACCCCAGCAGGAAGGCTGTGAGACYGTGAAAGGGGATGTGTGCGTGGGGTGAAATGCACCTTTGACTCCCCTCAGTTTTAGGGATGACTGTCCTTTTAAAAAAACAAACAAACAAACAAACCCAAAAAACAAAACAAAAAAAAAAACAAAACAAAAAAACCCAAAAAAAACCAAACAAAAAAAAAACCCCAAACAGTGATACATCCATTTTCAGTTTTGGGGAGGAAGTGGGTTGTGTTTAACCTTTAGCAAGGATTGAGGTCTGAAAGTCCTGAATGGGTGTCTCTGTATAGCACTGAGGAAAGCATATAAGCTTTCCCAGCATTCCCTACTGACTAATTTAGGCAGCTTTCCTCCCAGACAGATGGCAATTGAAGATTGCCATCAGAGATAATTAGCTTTCCTCACGTATAGGTARGGAAACTAAGGTGCATAATTCAGGGCTATGAACTGCACTATAGGATGAATACCCACTAAAAGTTAGCACTGCARTATGGGCTGTTGTAGTGTCATTTTATAGCTCTGTATATGCAGAAATATGTAAATGAACTTGTGCAAACTTTTTCATAAGGAGCCGAGTTCCCTTACAGCAACTAACAACTGCTCTGTGAAGAATTCCARTTCTGGTTTTATGTCTTTTAGCCTGCTCCTTTGTCCTGGGTTTTTATTGTGAATTTGATTTCACTTTGTCTAAGGAAACACAATTAATGGTACTCTGAATGCTGAAGTCAGATACACCTACATCTTTCTTCCCCTTGGAAAGCTCATTACCTTGCAAATAATTTTTTTTTTTTTTTTTTTTTAAACACACGTAGACTTAATGCCAACCTTTCCCATTCAGATAATATGTCAGTTAGGACTTTACGTGCTGCCTTAAATGTTTTTCAGGACTACATTTTTCAACTATGCTATGTATCTCATAGCTCTCCAAATCTTCAGGAGAAGTACTGTTTGGATATTGTATGTGGYGGTTTTTCCTGTATTCACATTTAAGAACTGAAACAAAGCACGAAAAGCCTTTAGGGGATCAGATACAGRCTCTGCTGCAACCTGTACAACAGTTCTTTGTTAGCTCAAAAACACTTCATGTCCACAAAACATTCTCATAGTTATGAAGTTGCTCATTAGAGCTTTTCTTCTTATGGGTTTTTTTGTTGTTGTAGTAAATAATATTTTTTGAGCTTTAGTGCTAAGAAAACAAAGCTACATATAAAGAAGGCTTTTGAAAATAGCCTTAATATTTACAATATTCGAGACTTTCCAGTTTGGCACTGTCAGTTTGGGTTTAGCTTTCTTAACAGTAGTTAGCAGTTMAGGTGTGTATTCTGATTAATTTTCAAGATCCAAAGGCAATGTGAATGTATTCATTGCAATGCTGAATTGAGAGTGCTGGAAATGTAAGGCATTAACGTTATCAGAGAAGCTGCTCAAACTGTTGGCATCCTGCAGTTTTCTCCTGAGCTGGCAGGATTGCTGCCCTGGGAAACTTCCAGGACTTACTAGTAGTGTGAGGTAAGTGCTACCACTTATCTCCATTTTCCTCCCTCCCTGAATTAATTTAGCTTTACACTTTTCACTGACTTGTTTTGCTGCATTCCTGAGAATCCCGGAGCTTTCCATTGGCATCGCAGTGGATTGACTTGCAGAATCTGCTGTTGGGGTAAATTCCATTTCAAACAGCTGGGGGTTTTAGGTTTTTTTGGTGGTTTGGTTTTTTTAGCAGTTGAGGCAAGATAGGGAGCAACACAGCAAAAATCAGTGAACATAATATGTTTGGGGCTCTGACTACAGACATGCTTTGCATGTTATTTAAATGAAAATGAAACTGTTCAGTTTTGTATGCTGGTAGGGGCATGTTCACACCTATTCACTGGGCCTCTTAATCCACACAAACCTGCATAACGTAACTTGTTGCTTTTTAAAATATGGGGACTAAAAATTCTGGTAGAAAGAGCTGTGGCATCAGATGCTGGCAGTCCATGCATATTTGGTCTTAATCATGACTGGGGCTTGCAGATGCTACTGTGAATGAAAACTAGTCATACAAAAATCTTTAGGGACAGATTCTGACACCAGTATAGATCAGGATTTATACTGTTATGACTAAGCAAGAAATGAGGCTGATTTACTTGGGACTTACTGTTGATGTAGATGGGGAGCATTTTGTTCTGCGGGTGCTGGTAGTGAAACAAGTAAATTAGCCTTCTAAGTTACCTTTTTTTTTTTTTTTAAAAAAAAAAAAACGAACAAAAAAAACCCCCCACATTATTCCCTCCACCCTTGAGAGCCCTAATTTTGCTTGTGAGTGGATTGGGGTTTTTTTGGTGATTTATTTTAGCTGAGGGTTRAGATTATTCTTTACTTTCCCCAAGCTGACTGGTACATTTAGTTTTATAATTCCCAGCCATTTTTGTGAGAGCTGAGGTTAAATCACTAGCTCCAAATCAGCCAGAACTGGATGTTTTAGATATCCTAGGCATTATTAGAAGACAAAGTRTGCCTGGTTTTAAGGTGAACTTAATGCTGTAGTGAATGTGCACGTATAAAACAGATAAAATTCTCTGGTTGGACCTTTATTTATTTAGATTGATCGTGGTTTCTGAGGGGGGAAAAAATGGTGAGCTGATATGGTTTGTAACGGAACTGTTTTGAAACCTGACTAATTTGGCTATTTCCAGCCTTTGCTCCTTCCACTTTTTTCCATCTTTTCTCTCTGGGAAACCTAAGAAAGATTGATCGTTTGAYGTCGAGCCTCTGACTCTGCAGGTGCTCATGGACAAAGAACAGTGGGTGTGAATGAGTAACTGATGTTGTAGTGGGATGTATATCTTTCTATTAATCATTTTCTGTTTTCTCAAGCATTGTGTCATGTATCTGTTGTCTTTGTTGTTTAAAAGGAGGTGAAGAGGCAAAACAACTCAAAACCATGATGCTCTATTCCTTCAGGAAGAGCAGCTCAAGTTGACAGAAACCTTTTCGGTTATGCAGGTCAAGGTATGAGGAGAAAATGACCTGAACTCTGACACCCACAACATGTTGCATGGCTTGTTTATATTCCAGTCTTTCTGGAAGAAGAGCTGAAAGGAGAGGGGGAATGTAGGCTGAGAAGGAACAGTGTTGTCACCATAGTATCCAGGGAGGAGCTGTGTGGATTTGTAGCACCTGTTCTCTGTGTATTTTGTTCTATCATGTATTATACCGACACCTGTGATGTGTAATATATAAATAGCAGCCTAGCTTGGGCTGGCTAAAGCTTTAAAGGTTAATCTGGCGAAGTACAACAGGGCTAGAAGAAACCTTTCAGCTAAGACTATGTTACTGAATTTGTGATTTTTTTTTTTTTTTTTATAATTTTTTTTTTTAAAGGTGTAGTTAGAGCTGGGTTTGTAGTGTTTGCTTTGATTGAAGCTTTGGGAGTTGAGAAAGCAGAGCTATCTGTGCTCAGCTCATACCTGCTTTGGACTTTGCATGCACAGGTTAGCTTTTGACCAAACCCAAAGCAGTTGGTTTTGTACTGCACTGCATCTTTGTGGGTGCTGGRCATGGCAATAACTGCTGGTCTGTGTTCAAGTGTGCTGGAGGAAGGAGGGGGAAAAAAAAAAAAGCAAAGTGTGTTGTGGAGAGGCCTGTGGAGGGACAGGACAGGGGAAGCATATGGAAATACCTGTTCCCAACTTCTATGCAAGTTTGCATAAATTGGCCTTCTAGTCCTCATCTCAAGGCACAAAAGCAGGCAAGAAGCTGAGGCTGTGGTCTTGATCTTATTCTTGACTGACATTATAGGCAAGGTTTCTGGAAATCTGTGATACTTAGAAAGCACCAGTTAGATGAGAATCCAGTAGTTRTTATTGTTCCTCTTCCCCTCAAAGCCACAAGTTGGATTTGGATCTACTTAGGGCTGACTTTTAAACTCAAGTTAGCAGTGTTTAACTATGCTACAACAAGTGTGTCCATCGTTGGAATGAGTCCCAAGCCATTTTGGAACATTAGGGAATATTGTTTTCTATCTTGGAGGGGAAAAATAATTAACAATGACCTTCACCAGCTGAGAAGTATCAAACCAACTATCTCTCTTACGCTTGCAGTTTTAATTGTGTGTCTACRCTATGTAATGGAGCATGCTGTCACCTTGAGCTGGTGCCAGGGATCCACATTGCACTCTGATAATCTGAGCCAAAATATTAGCTCGGATCTCAAGGGTGGCATAGCAACCCTGTGATAGCCCCAAGCTGGAGGTAACGTGTTCTGCCTCTCAGCAGGGCTCATTAACTCAGCATCAGACAGCTGCACCGAATACTGCTCCTATTTGAGGGCCATTTCAGTGATACCYAATGCCTGTGCTCCATGGTGTTTTGCTCATCAGGGTTTTCTGGCAGGATGCACTGGCTGATGCTTTGTACTCCTGGTTTTCATTGTGGAGCTAATATTTGGTGTCAGTATAAACGACATTAAATTCTGCATTGGTAGGCYCAAAAGTGATACCTCTGTGAAACAATGCACATCATTGATTGYGGTACTTCTGAGAACAGGATCACAGCACTTTTTGCAGCCAAAAGGGGGACTGTTTCAGTAAGCTTTAAAAAGCTTGTAGTAACTTGACCTAGGCTTGTACATGTGTCTTCTTGCTATCCAAGAAACAGTCTGATGAGTGCATGCAACCTCTCTTTTTCTCTGGCCTTTTCATTTTTTCTGTTCCTGCCCCCACTGTGRGGCACACGTAAAAGCTCCTGGGTGCTCACGCAGAGGGAGGGAAGAGGAGTGAAAAAGGAGTTACACCACTGAACAGATGATACTGCACTAGATAAAAAGGAGGTAAGAACAAGAGAGTCAGAGCATGGTGATAAGACTGTAAGAGTAAGTCAGTACCTGCAGGCCTTTTGCAGCTTTTGCCAAACTCTCCCTATTGATGACATGTCTCCTGGAAGGCTACAAACTCCTGTTTTCCAGATCTTGCCTGAAATGTTGAAGGGCTTAGGTTTGGCTAGAACAAGCCACCATACCCAATTTCTTGCATTTAAAGGTGGTAATGGGAATGAGATGAGAGCGSAGGGCTGGTGATGAAGGTTTGGAGGGGTGTAGGTGCTGCATTGTCTGTTATGCCCAAGACACACAGATAAAACAGCTCGTTCCCAGGCCTGCCTGCAGCCTTCAGGAAGGGAGCTACCCTCCCTCTTCCACCCGCTGTCCTGTCTAGGTAAATTAGGATTTCAGGGGGTGAAAATACAATACATTTGACTGGACTTGGATTCTTTATCAGTACCTTTTAGCTGAAGGATATGCCTGCGTGGGAAGGTTTCTGAGCTTACAAGTAGGASTGGAGAGTCACACAAGAGGGAAAGTGATGCAGAGATGTCCTTGAAGATTTTRGACAGAAGCAAAGTGAAATGGTGATTGTCAATGGAAAGTACTGATTAAGTTGATTTTCCTCCTTGCTTGACCCAGCTGGCGGGCATGTTTTGGTAAGGAGCAAATGTCTCTACTAGTGTCTATACTTGAAAGACAAAAATGGAATAAAATAATCATGAATTGTCCACAAAATGATGAACGTGTTGCTGTCTCTTGTGGTACAGAAYAGGTTTCACCATTAGCATGGTGATGAAAGGGAAGGAGGCAAGCACTTAGGCCCTAAACCCAATCTATTAACTCTTGCAGCCTGTCCTGAATTAGTGTGCAGCTCTGCAAAAGGTCAAAGGTGGACACAGCTCTAGTCTACATCTCTCCCCAGTAGATTAATGTCAGCAGAGGCTATATTTCGGACTGTAGTAGCTGATAAAGAACAAGAGTTGACTAAATCTGCTAAACRTCACCACTACTGTGATACTAAATCTACTGGACATCATTCCTTGCTGCTGAGTACTTGGAGAAAAGACTACCTTGCTATTTCTTTTCAGGTCTTCTGCAGTAGTTGCAGAAAGGGGAAAWGTTAGGGGAAACATTGGAAACCTTCCTTAAAAAAGAGAAACTGTCTCGAAGAAGACTGTTTTTTTTCCAGTTTTTGGGATGCTGTGGAAGTAAATGGCTAGTTCGGTATGGTCTTGGAGGGGAAGAAGGCTCCAGTTTTCATAGTCAGCRGACTCTTCCTCTACTGCTTATCCCCTCATCATTGAAAGAGATTAGGGCAGAAAGACCCTGAAAACGTCTTATCTTCCAGTGCAGGAAAAATCTTGAACTGCTGGTAATGATCATACATGTGGTATGATGGTGGAAGTCCCCAATGACATTTTGACACAGTAAAACCTTAGTTTTTTGGTGTCATGGTTTGTGCAGGCCTTCAGGAACAAGAATAACTGCTTTGGTTTTGTGTGGGGCAGGGCAGGTTAGCAAGARTCTTTTCCAATCAAGATGCTTACACTTACCACTTCAAAACCAAGTCATTGTTGTCAGAGAGTTAGAAATGTAGTTTTAATTCAGGGCCACTTTGCTAGGATGATCCAGTATATCCACCTTCCTCGTTTAAACTTAATATTTCTGAGGACTTCTGTTTCTTAATAAACTAAAATCGAAAGGAGCATTGGAAATAATGAAAAAATATAAGGAGTGTGTGAGGGAAGGCACTAGACTGACTCAGCCACTTCAGTACCTTTAAGACTCTGCGGCAGTGCTATTGCATTGTCTGCTACAGCGTTTCCTTCTTGAAGAGGGGGAGAATTAATGAACTATGCAYGTACTTAGAGCAAGAACTGGAAGAGTTAATGATGAATAGTGTATGGATTTGGCAGAAGAAATATATAGATATGTGCCATAATGTGCTCACGTTTTGGCAGCTTAACTGGAGACAAATGACGACGTGARAAAACTCCCTCCTTGGTTGTCCTTTTGCTGCGTAGTTGTTCCACCCGGCATGCGCTACGTCCTGACCAAAAGGAASCAGTGCTGCAGGATTTGTGATCACAAGCAAACCCACAAAATACTGACTATGTCTTAAAAATCCTGATGTTCCTTTTTAAACTTTTTGGTAGATTTTTATGTGCTTTTTCCGCCGTCCCTTTAAATTTCAAGGTCCACTCAAAGCACATTTTCAAGCTCATTTCCCTTCCTCCCCCACAACTACAAGGGCTAGGAATTCGAGGTCTCAGTGAGCTAAAATTTTCATGCTGTCAGGTAATTGCAGCAGCAAGAAGTTAAATTGTCACAAGACTAGGTATGGAACTAAGATTGTTTTAAGATGAGTAGTATTTCATTTAGTAGTAACCACTTTTTAGTTAAATATTTATTAACTATTTACATCAGTAATAGTCAAAGGTGCTTTACAAAACAACTAGGACAGATGGGAAAGCCTCCTGCMTTGTATTATTAACCTAATTTTAAGCAAGAAAGCAAAAGGAAGGCTTACAAGTGTTACGAAAAAAGGCGATCATAGTGTGGTCATGTGATTGCCCAGTCCAACAGCTGTAGTTTCCTCCGTGATTATTTTATTCTGTGGCATGGCTGCATCAACTGCATGTGTAAGTTGAAAGATAAACAGAGGCTGTGAGATAGTAGCTCATATCAGATACCACACTTACTGAAGTACCAGAATAAAGACTAATTTTAAGTAAAGATGCAGCTCTGACGTTGGTTGCCCGCTTCCACCAAGGGAAGAAAAAATTAGCCTCTGGGCTATATAGCTAATTTGTCATATACCCAAATGCGTCTGTGTGGGTTGGTGGGAGCTGGGATGGACCCGTCTGTCCATAGGAGATGCAGGCTGATCTCTGAGATCTCTTAACACCATAACAGACTCTGTCTTGTCTAATTCTGTAATTGTAGCTCTGCCTTGGCAGRGGTAAGAAGTGGAACAGTGGAAATTAGCTTAGATTCCTATTGTAAAAAGATTGATGGGCATTTTTTAACGCTTATGCATCCCATTGCTTGCTTACTTTCAGAAAATTGACCAGCTTAACACCGTGAACATTGGGCATTGGTATGCTGGGGTTCCTCTGGGGTTCCTCGCCCCTTTCATTGTGTGGATCACTGTAGGCTTTTTAGAAAGAGGAGGGAGTTGAATAGTTGAGTTCCAACTTTGTCCTCCTTGTTTTGCTTAACCCTGACTGACCTTAACCTAAGGGCACCATGACCTCTGTCAGTCAGGTTGATGGGCTTAAATCAAGATGCCAGGTCTTRTGTTGTGATAAATAAGCTGGAACATGACTGTCATTTTACATCTGAACTGTRTCTTCTCAATTGTCTATTTTCTTGCATTTCTGACTACAGGAATTTTCTAGTGCAATATTTGCATTGTAAGAGTTTGTTTTCCTTTGATTAACTTTCTACAACACTCAGCTATTTTAAAATAGGAAGGGAGAGCTGGAAAATGCTGTCACCATTAAAAATACACCCAGAATAATTTCTTCTGTAAACAAGGCAATGGTTCTGTTTACTAAACCAGGTTAAAAAGGTCTTCACTAAGATGACCGTTTTTCTTGACTACAGAACTTTCTCTTCAGAGCACTGAATGAAGCCAGGCACTGGGGAATGGGATGGTGAGAAGACACTTGTGGAATTGAAGACCATTTTATGTTCCTAAGAGCTGAGTTAGGTACACCCTTAATGGTGCTACATTCTCATGTGTGTGTCAGGCTGAATGTCCTACRTAAGATACTGAAAGTTGTTACAGATTCCTTACAATCCTGTTTGAAGAATGACGTTGACTTATATTCTCCTGTTTTAATGAATTTTTTGCAGGCTGTATGAATATCTTTGTAAATACTTTATAAACAGAACAGTTTTTTTCCTCTCTGTGAATAATACTGCTATGAATAATATTTTTGTTTTTAAAAGAGCCTTTATGGGCAGCTTTGCTTTGTCTCTTCTCGGTTTTGTAGCTTAGTCTGACTCTTCAGCAAGGTTCTCTTTTACATTGAAGTCACGAAAATCAGCAATTTAACCAGTTGTTAATTTAGCAACTTTATCTGAAGAGCTAGTTCATTATGTTCTGTTGTTTAACTGAAGTTTGCATTGATTGAATTAGGGAGTAAGAAGTAAACAGTTGATTTCCACTTTAGTGGGATATTTTAGCAAACTTTTGCAAAGCAGGAGGGGGTAAAAATACTGACAATGAAAGGAAAAAAACTCCAAAGAGCGCAGTATCTTTTTCAAGTAAATGAGCCAATTGCTGTTAATGACGTGACTAAATCCAGTAGGTGACTTTTCTTGTAATGTTCTTGCAGTTTTAGGGAAAGACTTACAAAATTATTGCAAAAACTCAGGGTTTGCACTAGAAGTTGGGCGTGACTGTMAAAAAAAATTTGCAGTGACTCTTCTAGAAGAGTCAAGGGAGTTGGAGCTGTAGGGGAGGCRGTGTTACTTCCCAGGGAGGGATGAAAGCTTGAGATTTTTAACAGTTGCAGCCTTGAGTGTTTCATCCAGAACAGTAGGACAGCCTGGAGGATATACTTAAGGTTGATAGATTATAACTTGTTCATTGCATGGCTTTGTTACTGGTTGGTGTTGTTATAAAACCCCATCTCTGACCCTACAATTAAACTCCTGTGAAGGATATGGGGGGAAAAAAAGAAAAAAATAAGGAAGTGGTGGCTTGYTGCACTCAAGTCAGTGTAACAAATAGCTTCACTCTGAAGAAGTACCTAACAGTGAACTATGTGAGTGACAGTAGTTTGCTTCTCAATTTCTAATAACAAAATGCAGYGCTCTCTAGTAGTTTATTAGCCTTTAATACAAGGTATGATGTTAAGATGTTACTAGCATAAGGCATATTGCTGTAAATCACTTGGGCTATATCTACCTTGAGTTTTATTGCCTTAGGGCTGTTTAACACAGGTTTAAAATAACAGCAACTCTAAATATTCTAAAAAGCAACATGG
>JASVER010000148.1:477485-541420 GCA_030449065.1 Oceanodroma leucorhoa
AAAAACAAACCATAAAGCCAAAGGCTCTGCTCTTGGAAAATTCAGCAGTATGTTTGGATATGGCTGTTTTTTGCTGCACAGCTGTTTGTTACCTTCACTTTAAAATATGGATATGCRAGTAGGTGTTTATGCATTGTGTGGATTGAACCTGCTTACCATGATAGGGGGGAAGTGAAAATAATAGAATGATATAGCTCTCCACTAAATTTCCACAGTAACTTGTGGCCAGAATGGCTATTTTGGACTTCCAGAAAGTTAAGCAACAACAGTTCATTCATAGCTACTGAAAGGGCAGCTCAGTGTGTAGACGTGAGCAATGCAGAACTTGCTTTTCCCCATCGTGACTTGCCAGATACATGAGCTTCTGATATTTCTCTGGTTTTCTTTTACTAGACTGTGCAATGAAGTGAAAATTCTATTTGAAAAATGAACACTTTCTCTGCTATTTCTCCATAACTTAGTAAGTTCCACAGATTGAGTCCTAACTTCTCTTCCTCACTTTGCAATGTGTGAAAATAGTATTTTTCTGTCACTTGAGCAATGAAGTCTGGCCCGTGTCAGGAGCTGGAGACTCTGCAGGACACAAGGGCATAAGCAGACAGCTTCAATGCAGCTTTAAATGTCCAAAACCAGACTTTAAGAATATTCAGTGATCCTAAAAAAGCCATTAGCAATTTGTGGCAGCTCATACCCTGTTCTGCTTCACCAGCATCAGCCTATCTGCCTCCTGCAAAGTGCCAATGCTTGTTTAACTGTGTAATTATGGAAACTGATAGTGGGTGGTGCAAGAAAGAGGAGAAGYGCAGATACCTGTAAAGGCCAACTTCTGACCAAAGAGGCTGGTTTCTTTGGGCTGCCAGTGGACAGAGAGGAGTTCCTACTCTGAYGTGCTTCTGGAAGAGCCCATCTTTCTCCTGTGTCTTCAGAGAGAACCTAGAGTGAGCCTCTCTCAATGCTTATGTGCAGAGTATGCACATGTGGTAGGTGCAAGGCAGCATTCAGCTCCTGTCACTTGGACTTTGTGTGAGAAATCAAACCGCAGTGATCCCCTGTCAAATTTGTGGTGGTGGAGAGTGGCTGTAATAATGATGATTTCCTTTCCTAGGTTTCAAGATGCTTTATAAAAGTTCATGTTAATAGCATAACTTGGATTTAAATTTCTTGTTTTATTTTTCTTACCTTTCAGGTCTACCAGTCATGAAACGAATTCTTCTGTTTTTTATCCTGGCTGCTGCTGTTATGTATGGTATACTGCATGGAAATCTGTGGAGAAATAACCTCTACTGGTATGGTGATGCTTTTTTCACTTACAATGCAAACACCCTCATGGCTGTAAGATGTGGCTTTGAGTTGCTGTGTTGCTGAACAGCTGTTTACTAGTAATCGACAGAAGCGATTACTACTCTGTGTGTGTGTTTGTTTTGTGGTTGGTTTTTTTCTGTACTGTGAGGGAAGGAATGTGATCATTCTGTCCTGTCACCCCTTCTGTCGTGTCACTTTTAAACCTAGTAGTTGATTTGAGCTTGGTTGTATGGAGAGGTCAGGACCTCAGAGATAGGGAGCCCCTCTGAGTTTCATGAAAATCGGTGTTCAGGTGAGGAGAGGTATCTTACTTGTGTGTGTTATGTGTCCATATCTCCTCTTACCCCATGTGTGTTTAGTGTTAGCGTGTTCCTTTAAATGTCTGATAAATGATGTGGGAGAGACTTGCTCCACGCATGGGATTAACAGCAGGTGTGGTGGGCACCTTTTGAAAAGCTGAAATTTGTTGAGTCCCAGTGGCAACCTTGTGGGAAGTGAGCCTTCACTGTCTCCAGGCTGCAGGGGACAGGTGGCTTGGGACCTAAAATTCAGGGCTCTTATCGAAGAAGTTGAATTTCCGTTGGCCTTTGCACAGCTGTGACCAGGACTGGCCAGTGTTTTTGTGTTATGAAGGTAATAGTGATAGCTTTTAAAAGTAGTGATTGATGTGCTTCTATTTGTCTTGTTGATAGCATACAATTGATACGAATGGCTTTCTGTTGTGGTTTCTGTTTATAGCAAACCACAGTGTTGTGACATTTCCCTTTTTGCAGGATTAGCTTTTATGGACAGACTTCCTCTGTGAGGGCTTCTCCTTCCTATGAGACTAGTGGAGTTACCCAGTAAGTTCAGCAGTTGAGTATTTTTGTGGTGGGGTTTTTTTTTGTTTGGTTGATTGGTTTTTGGGCAGGTGGGAGGGATTGAGACTGAAATCTGTAGCCTTTGTCTGTAGGCTCCCTGTTCAATTGGTTATTTTACAGCTGTGTCCATTGGCTGTTTGTTATGAACACAATTGTTACATGTCTGGCAGAAAGGAATTTGTCCATGTCATGTTTCCAGTGTTTGGTTAATATTTATGGCCACTTACAGTGACTGTCTGTAACAAGCAATGAATTGTTGGAAGGACATTTGTTTACAACTTCCAAATTTCTGCAATTCTGAGTTATACCTGAATAAAATTAGCAGAGCTACGAGGGCAACTTTTGTGCTTAAAATTTAATAAATTAGAGGTGTGGTTCAGTTGCRATGTGCAAGTGCATGTATAAGCAGATCTTGTGCTAGTAAATTCCTGCAATTAGGTTTGTGGGACTAATGAGCACCTATGCTAAAACTTAAAAGCAGGCCTCTGCTTTCTCTGAAGCCATCCAGCAAAACGCCATCTGTGAGGCTGATGCTGGAAAGCAACAAGCTGGCCAGCTGATACATTTCACAGGGTGCTTTCTCAGTGTCAGTATTCACATGACAACTTGAGGTTACCAAAAGCAATTAACCTTAATGATCTGTTTGGCTTGTGGTTTTAATGTGGTGGTTTCATCCTTCTGTTCTTAATGCAGCCCAGATGCACACATTGCTCACGCTGAACTTTACCCTCCCTTCTGGGCTTCATATTTGTTATAAATTGGGCTAAATCGCGAAGGCGGGAATGTGCTTAGAAGTGTAAGTCTTAGTCTTATTATGAGAGGAATGACTTATCCCCAAAGAATCTCATTTTCCTTGAAGTACCCTATGTGGTGCTGTCTATTCCCCTCTCCAAACAAGACTCCCCTCTCCTCTGTGAGGACCGCTGGTGATGCTATCTGGTGTGGCTCCAGGGGTGATCCAGCCCAGGTGTCCTGCTTCTCTGCAGGTGGGCCTGAGATCRCACCTCCAGTTATGGCTGCTTTGATAGTTGCCGAGCAAGGGAGGTTGCCGACCCCTTGGAGCAGCACTGTGAGATAAAAGCCTTTACTAGTAAAARTAATTGTACCGCAATGAGAAAGATCCACCTTTGTAATATAGGCAGAGGCAATCATGAAAATTTGGTGCGGTGTTAAGTCAGTAATCAGCTTTTACTAATTTGGCTTGTCCAAGTTTCCCTACCTTGTTGCTGCTACCTGTTCCTGTTCTTGCTATTTCTTTGGAATTCTTTTGCAGGCTGCCACCTACGGCTGTGGAGAGAAGGAATGCGCTGGACACTTGTCTCCTGAAACCAACATTCGAATCTTTATTGGGGTGAGTCTTATGTGGGAGGTGGGGGGGAAAGGAAAGACTGCTGATTGAGGTAGAAATGGGCTATTTACATATTCTGGACTATTTCACATTTGATTCTGCTCTGGAAGTACAGCTTTTGGGCTTGGGTTCATTGCTGCTTTTCCTGGTTGTGGCAACACAAATTGTTTAGCTTGCCACTGATCAGCATATGAGCAATACCACACAACTAACCCAGGATGCTGGTGTATGTACTGAATCAACAAATGCTTCCTGTTCAGATATTGTCACTAGTAACAGTGAACTATGATTGAATGATTGAAATACAAGCCTTAAYTTTTCTTTTCCCCATGCTTTTCCTGTAAAAGAAGCCTTTGTGTCCAAGACCAAAACTCAGTCATCCTGCTATTAAGAACCTGGGCTTAAAAGATTAAGATTTTTTTGGTAGCTAAGTATTTCTGTAGGAGCCAGGGACCAGAGAAGTTTCGAAAATCTCTTCATTTCATTTGGAAAGAGGAGTATGAAATGTGCAAAAATTCATCCAATCTTTAATGATATAAGATTCGTCCCCTTCAATGGAATTTTAATTTTAATAGAATTTAATTTTAATGAAATTTGGGATTATTCATGGTTTTGTTCCTCTGATAGTATTGAATTGTGTGTAGGTGTCCTCTACTTTAAGGTATTCATAGGAAGCTTCCTTTGTAAAGAAGCAGTCAGATGAAAAAAGGAAGAGCTTCAACCCAAAACAAAGGAGGTATCTGGTCACAAAAGTGCATCCAAGAAGTTTGTGAGGAAATACTGGGAGTTTTTGTTATTAGAAGCACAAGTCTTAAATGAGAGATCAAGGAACTGCTACAGGACCAGAAGCAGACAGGCTATATTGTTGGCTTTGTGTTTTACCTGAGCAAACATTGAGCATGGCCCTGAGAAAGCCCGGGAAGATGTTTAGACCAAGTCCTGGCTGAAGGAGTCTTAAAGCTCTGAGCAAAGACACCATTACTTATTTTTTTGGTCCTTTTTGTGTACAAGAAAACATGGCTTTAATTCCGGACTATTGTTATTTTAAAGAACATGGAAGGATCTCAGGTCTGTCTTCCCCAAAGCAGTCCTGTAGTCTTTAGGTTTTGGTTAGCTGCCTGGCCCAGTCGGGTGGTCCTAGGTCCTTCGCCCACAGCGTGTTGCCCAGGCTGCCTCTGTGTCAGGCACAGCAGGATGGCTCTGGTGCTGAGCAAGGGGGCAGAAGTGGACTCGGATGTGCGCAGCGAGAAGGAGGTAGGTGCAGAGCTAGAACAGAGTCTTTTGCATATTTCCATAGCTCCTTTACAGAGATAGTTTGYGCGAGCTGAAGATCTGGTCTGTGCACTTTTGTAATAGCCTGGGGAGGTTGCAAGGATTTCTAACCTGGCAGAATTATTTATTGGAAAGGAACCAGAGCTAGAAGAGCTAGAATTAAGAATCTCTTTGCAGTAGGTAAATTATTTATTATGTCTAAGCTTACCAGCTGCTTCTGAAGAGCAAGGCAAGTTATTAAATTTAATATGGGTGTTTATTGCATGATGTCTCAAAGTTCGCTGGTCTTGCTTAGTTAACCTATGGCCCAGTTCTTGGTGTGTGGGCTGTGGTGTTTTGTTGGTTTTTTTTTGTTGTTTTTGTTTTTTTTTTTTTTTTTCTTTTTCCTTTTTACTGTTAATATCTTCTGAATACGTAGAGCTTGAAGAGCGAGATACTTGATTTGTGGAACTGAGAGGGAGGGGGGTTTTTAACAGCTATTAATATTCTTAATGGAGAAACAAGTTGTGCTGGCTGTGGGTATTTATGATGAACACTAGGTTTTCTCACTGTGACTGTATATTTGTGTGTTAATATTTTAATATAAGACCTAGCATGCAGGATCACTACAAAGTCAACCAGTTCAGTGAGTGCGTGTCCACTTAACTCCAAGGTGAAGCCAAGGGCATGGTAGCATGTGACAGGATTGGGTCTGCTGTTCATTCATTTGGCTTGACTTGGCAGATATGGTAATAAGAGTCCCTTCCCTGCTATGAGATAACCCTTGTCTGTTGTTACTGTCTTTTGAAGAAAGAAGTGACGCATTCTTTCTGTCTTGATGCTTATGAGGTATGACGCTGTTATGTTCTAGTTTGCAGGAGGAATGCACTTTTGAGGCAAACCTCCTTGTGATCCCCAYGTGCCATGCTTCTCATCATATGGTGGCCCTGGCACATGTGCAGTGGGCTCCTTTCAGACATCTGACTTCTGGCGAAGCCAGAAGATGCACTGCAGGAGCACACCCGATGTGCTGCAGCTGCTAAGGGGTGTTCAGTGTGTAGGACCCTACTAGAGTTAGTCCAGAGTAAAAAAGAAAAAAAAAACAACCCCAAGATGTGTGTAATGTGGACATGAGAACTCCGTACTTTTTTCTGCATGGATATACCCCAGTTGCCCCTAACTACTTACTAATGTCAACACAGCCATAAAGTGCCACTTGTTTGGAATAGGAGCGCACCTCAAATAAGCTGATGTCTTCAGGAGATGGTATTTTCAAGTTAGAACACCTTGTTTCAAATTCCATTCTTATTTATTAAATTGCCATATATAATAATAACTCTTAATTTTCYTTACTGCTTCTGTTATGTACTTTTCAAACCTGAAGTTATTCATTGTCTTCCTGGGTTATATATTCTCTTAAATATGCTGTCTCATGGTGTAAGCTTTCGGTCATGTGATTTTAATGACTCTATATTACTTATACTAGCAGAGAAATCATTTTATCTCACTCTCTACCTGTATTTTCCAATATAAAATCTCCTTTTCTGTCACGTGCTTTCTTTCCCTGTGTTTGAGTTTCCTTCTTTTAAAAATTGATAATACTTGAAGTAGGATAAGTAAAGTTTTTTTTAAAAGCAATTGCATGAATTATCGGCTTACTCAAATACATCATGTGGATTTTTGAAACGTCTTACTTTTTCCCTTCATTAGTGTTGACAAAATATACCCGTTCCTGTGTGCTAACGATTTTATCAGAGTGGCAGAGTTCCACGAGAGCAATAAGTTTGAACTACCTTATGGAATAAAGAGAGCAGGTTTGTGTTCCCCATGTACCTTGTTTTTAAACAGAAGTACCTAAATGGCTTGTAAAGCCACCGGAATCTCTGGCCCTGGTCTTTCCTGTTCACTGATGCCAGTCCTTTTGGGTGTATCTAGCAATGACTTAATGGTTTCATTTAGTCCCTCAGACCTGGCACCTTCCTGGTTTTAACAAATAAAACACCGTGTTGGGGTTGCTCCTCTTAGCAGAGAAGCTCCAAAAAGGGATGGGAGTGAGGAAGAGCGGAGCTTATCCAGGTTCTTTTGTTTGTATGTGGGCTGGAGTGCTGAAGATATTTAACTAGTGCTTTGCTAGGTGAAATATTAGCTGGGTCACTGTGATGGGGTTCGATCAACACACCTGAGCTGATCGGGATCCAGAGTCCTACTGAGGCAGAAGTCCCCAGGTTGGGGCAGTTACATCAGCAAAATTTTCCTCTTACTGGGCTAGCTTCTTGCAGCAGGGAAGGTGTCAGTGGGGCTGCAGAGGGCGTTCCTGCCGTTGCATGGCTGCTGTACCTGTGCAAAGTGTTTTCTTGCTCATGCCTCCTGCCCGCATTGGTCAGGGCAGAGTAAACAGAGACCCCAGAGACCAGGGTCTTAGTCACCCTCTTGGCAAGGGTTGTAAAGTCTCAAGTCTCAGAGTTTTTAACCCTGAACAGTGCACATTCCTAGTACCCTGCAGATCTGGACTTTAGACTCTCGGTTTGCCCTCTGTAACAAGGATGGTGCATTTTCCCGCACCTCTGGGGTTGCAGTGAGGAAAAGTACGTTTGGGAATGAGTTGAGGCCCCCTCTCAGTTAGAGGCACGTTGAATGTCCAGCAGGCGCCTGCCCACCAAGGGAGGGCTGGGAAGGTGCCTCTGCCCAGCTTTGCCAGTGAGCACAGGCTGGTTTGATGTCTTCTCCCAAGATACATAATGCTTTACTGTCCCTGTCTGTGCAACCCCTCCTCTTGGGTCAAGGCTGCTTCTGTTTCAGCTGAAGGTGGGTAGAAGRAAAAACAAAGTCAATTAGGAGGCAGGTCTTGGAAACTCTTCTGATGCTTATTTACTGTAAGTAAGATTTTTTTGATACAAATCCAGTGCTGTTTTCCAACAGGAGAGTGTTGGGGCAGGAAAAGCTTCCTAGAAAGGAGCTCTGATAAACCTGAACTTCTCTGGCATCATGGATTGACCTGTGGCCCTAAATTACAAGTGTTCTTATTTTGAGTTTTTTATGCACAGTGCATAAAAACTACTGTGTCTGAAAATGCTGTAGTCAGGGTGGTGTGCTTATTTTTATATTGGAAAGTACTGAACATTTTCATTGATCTTGTTTATATTTGCTTTCTAGAGCAATTTTTTCGTTTAGCCCTTTCAAGACTGCAGAACTGTGGACTTTCCAATGAAGATGACAGGTGAGATGGTTTGTTTGCTACTGTTTCTGTTCATTGCATTATTAATATTTATCTGAAAAAGAATGTCAGTGGCGTTATCCTGAAATTGCTCAAGTTAGCCAAGATGCAGATCTGACCGACATTGTCCAAGCGATACGTAACTGATTCCAAGATTTAAATAAGTTTGGTTTTAAACATACGTAGCACCAGCATTCAAGAATCATTTTTCAGAGAGGGAAGTTAAACTTACAGATTTCTTTTTGTTAAGTGTGTTAGGAATTTGCTAGCTGAATGCAGTCCTGTCTTCCTGTAGTATCTTTTTACACCCGAGGAAAGTGAAACGACCCCTTAAAAACTGCATGTGATCTCCTCTTTCAAAGTCACTACTAGTGTAAGCTAGAGAATGTTTGAGATAAGCAGATGCAAACCAATGATTATTTCTATGCAAAAGAAATCTTAGACATATCCCCCTGCCACCGCATCCTCTGGCCTGCTGCACGCCCTCGTTTGTATGTGTGCTCAGCTGCTTCTTCCCTTGAATGAGGGAGACATAGGCAGCCAGGAAGGGCTGTTCCTGATGTTTTGGGAGTAACCAGGGTGTGGCATGGGGTGGAGGGTGCCTTAGATAACTCCTTTCCCATGCGTTAGATTGCTCTGTTTAAATCTCTTGGTTAGAAGCCACTTCTGCCGGGACTTTTTGTTTGGTTTTGGAGGGTGTTTCTATGTGTGTGTGTCTTGTTCTTGGGGTTTGTTTTGGTTTGGGGTTTTTTTGTTTGTTTTGGGGGGTTTTATTGGAAGTAGTGTAATAGGGCTGGCAAGTATACTAAAATCCTGTGTTTACCAAGTGATGCAAATGACTTCTTAGATTTGCAGTCTAGCAAATGGGCTGACAACCTGCCATATATCATGTTAATATGCAGACTTCTTAATGGAGTCGAATGCAAATAGTGCTGAGGTGGCTGTACTTGGTTTTGTTTTTTAATCAAGGAGATCAAACAGAAGATTGTTGCTTCAAGCCAAATGCCAGGATCACATTTTAATTAAACTTGGGTGGAATATGAACAAAATAATTGGTGTTAAAGCTTAAGAATTGTCTTGGGTTTAGGACTCAGTTTTCCTTTTCTTCACCTACTGTACTCCTTCCTTTCCCTGTGTTTAGTATCTGTTTCTAGGATATTCAGGTTTACTCTTAAGTTATGGAGAAGGAAAAAAAAAAAAAAAAAAAAAAAAAAAGGAAAAAATCCTGTTTTCTATCAGGAGTATGATAATTGGGGAAATTTATACAGAATTGGCTGACAAAGGCTAGTCTTTTGTCTGGAGTTTGAAGGAGAATGCCAGATGTTGTACTAGAAGTTTCCTGGAATCACAAGTTCGGCACTATAATCGTTTTGGCTCTAAAGTAGAGACGCTTGCAGTACAGCATAGTACCTTTTAAATGGAAGTGTCCGTCCTATAGATTAAAAGTAAGGTAATTGGTATTTATCCTTCAAATGTAGGTTCTCTGAGATACAGATATGTTTAGTGGTTCTGGGAAGTATGCTTCACTTTAATAAGAGTAATATACTTCAGCAGTACTGAAGCAAAATGAGAACTATTACTATTTAATAGGCAGTAGTATAAACAAATCAAATATACAATGACTTCATACAAYATATTCTTTCTAGATCCATCAGGTTTTGTGTATAGCACTGTTAGGCCATGAATCACTGTAGTAAGGAAGAGCTTTTATATATACATTTAACCGAGATACGGTGGCYTTTAAATGTGAAACACTTTGGGGAATTAATCCTAACAACATTCTCYGGTAATACAGCATTATTAGGCAGCTCTGTAATGCTGCTGCCTAATTCAGCCTTCTTKGCAGAATGCAAACCAAATTTCTCTATAAACTTTTCTTGGGGCAGAGTAAGGGAACCTGCTACAAAGAATTTTAACAAATATTAGGCTATATGAGCACCAAACCTATGATGCTGTATTTATGGTGCTGTATTTATATAGCTGTATTTGTGTGCAACTTAGCTCACTGTGTACAGTTTTACCTACAAAGGATTTTTTTCTGATCAGTGCCATTTTCCAAACTTAGGTGGAATTCTCACTGTGTAAAAGTCTAGTTCTCCAAAACTGTTTGGAAGTGAACGGTGTCACTGACTTCAGTGGAATAGCCTGTAGGAGGAAGGTTTTCCAGGCTAGGGGTATATCCACAGAGTAACCTCTGAACACCCGCTCTACCCRTTTCCTCATAATTACTGGCTGGGCACTCTCAGGACTCTAAGCTCAACAGCAGTAAAATCTTACAAATGCATTTACACAATCCTGAGTCAACAAAATGTGACCTCTGCATTCTCCTTTTACCAAATAACCTCAAAGGAAATAATTTGCATTCCTCAACTGACTACGGGGGTGTGTGTTAAAGGAGTTGAGTTTGAGATCTTCTTTTTCCTTTTCCAGAGAAACAGTGGAATGTGGAGGATGCAAGCCTTTTGACCTTTAAAGGCTACATTTCCATTTAACAATATTTTTCTTTTATAGATTAGGAAAATGTTTCTTTTAGCATCTCACCATACAAACGAAATATGTAAACTAGTGCCTGGCCTTGAGATTAAGAGGCTCTTGTACCACCACGTGAATGGTTTGAGTGACTAAAGGGATTGCATGTCGGTGTTGGAGATCAGTTACCATGTGATTTGCATCAAGATCCATTTATACTCTAAGCAGATCTCTAACACCTAAATGCAATCCCTTAGTCACTCAAACCATTGCTTTAGCAATTGTTATAGCTGAGGTCTTAATATTTTTCACTTCATCAATATGGTGCTGGGTGGTTGTAAGCCGGACTTCCAGACATTTCAGTCTGTTGTATTTCACTTGTAGCACACCTGATGTTGTTTAAGGACATCTGAATTTATTTCTCTTCTTGGCAGTTTATTGACTTGGACAAAGGGTGAGTGTTACCCTTTGGGGTGAATGTTTGGGGTTTTTTTAATAGGAAAACATTATGAAAAAGGAAACTTTAAGAAGTGGAGTTGGTAAAATATCTGGGAGTAACAGTCTGCTGAAAATCAATGTGCTGATTTCTGTGGTCTACAGTAAGTACAGGTCAGTTTATTTATCTTAAATATCTTTGAATACAGTCCAACCTTGCTACATATTCTTTATCTCCATTTCATATGTTGGTTTCCCAAGATGTTACATTCTGGTTTTTTACTCTAGCGTAAACCATTTCCCTCCCTGCTTATCGTTCTCAGTGGAATCTGTGCTACTGCGGACGTAGACCTTATGATCGTGACTGGAGACGCTTGAATACTGGGCGGGGGGCTAAGGGGAGGAGACAATTCAGAAATAGCACATTCGTGCCAGACTTGAGTTGGCCTGCTTCAACTTCCTGAGCTTGACAGAGATCAAAAGCTGGTCTTTCTAATTCGTTTGACTGTGTTTATGACTATTCATGTACAATTAATCAGGAGTATTTGATCCGCTTGTTGACTTTATCCATTTCAAAAGTTCACATACCAATGTTAGATGCTTTATTGGTTATTTGAAGGCAGCTGATAACTTTATTTTTGAGTATACTTTTTACTAAGGTCACTGGAGTTTGAAAGCTTAATCAAACTTCAGATTTCACTCCGTTTTCCATCCAAGTAGTATTAGTCAGCTCTTAGCCACGAACAAGATCTGGTCTGCATCCGTCAGTAAGAGGGAACAGAGTTCACATTTGACTTGAGAGCAGCTACCCAGCTTCTGCAGCTGCRCGAACCTCAGTTGCCCAGCTCTAAAGTCACGTTTTATTTTACCCTCTCTGCCCTGAGTGTGTCCTGCTACATCACAACTGCATGGTCCAGAGAGGAGAAAGCAAAGAGCTCTTCGGTTTTATACCAGAGTGGAAGGCATTATTTCAGTAGCTAGGGATTGACATAGTGAAGAAGCTTCTTAAATCATAGCCTCTGCCAAAAATTGGAAGGTATGTAATAAGGAATCACTTAAAATTCATCTACAAGGGACAGAACAAGCAGTGCCTCCTCAAAGTAACCTTTTGGCTACTTCTCATGGTCATACAAATCACTTGTAATGGAGTTGACATAGTTTTTGTGAATTCACACCAAGTAGTTAGAGAGTATAAAAAAATATTCAGCAAGATTAGGAGCAATTTTTCTGGCTTTTTATTGAGACCTGAAGATGAGTTCGTGCGTGGTGTGTCAGTCACTGCCAAACCAGGGTGTCCACCAAGCATTGGGAATGAATGCTCTAGCCAGGAGGTCCCACCAGGAGTTGGAGTATGAGTAGCAGTTTGGGAATTGCATTGTGGTGATGAGGTTTGTACCTCAGTTACCCAGCTAACTTTTGGTGACGCTGAATTCAGAGGTTTGAGATGATTGAAACTTTCAGTGATTTACAGAGGCATGCTGTAAATGACAGGAAAACGTGAATCAACCATATGCTAATTCTGTGCTTTTTTACCCCCTCTCCCACCTTCATCACTTACTGATGGTGGTTTTTGTCCAGTTGTCCTTTTTCCTTCCTGTTCTCCTCGCTGTTGCTTCTCTGTAGCCCAGGATCTTGCTTTGAGCTCTATGATACAGCTGCAGGAAAGGGGTAACTGCTGCTCCCTTCCTCCCACTGTAAACTTTGCAAGAGACATACGTTCATCAACCTGCTTTCTCAGGATATCTTAAAACTAGGTTGAAAAACTAATTTGAAAATGAATGGGCTGAASCAGTGCTGGAGGAGAGAGGGGAAGGGTTTTGTGGGTGTAGAGGGAATGGACATACTGAGGGCAGGATGGTGTAACAGGTTTTCACCCCTCTGATTTCTGAGGTACTGAGTCACATGGACTTGCAGCATTAGCTGGATATCTTTTTTTAAATGCTTGGCTTCTACTAAGCTGCTCAGGAAACCCTAGAGAAAGGTGTGCCAGCTTTTTTCCATGTCACCCCACCCTGATAGCTGCATTTAGCAGCACTATTTTTTTTTTTTTTATATATATATATATGTAAAAATTTTTAAAGGCAACTCCCTCTGCAGATGTTGACCCTAGAGCAGCAGGTACAAAGGTGCCACCCCAGCATTTCTTTTGAAATACAGTGCTTTTTACAGTTGGCAATTATTCTCATTTCACCTCTTTTGTAAGCTTCAGGTTGTCAGCATTGCTTTGAGGCCCGGTTTCTTTCCCCTAGCCCATATGCAGTACAGCGTAACTGTGTTAACAGTTCTGTAGGAAATACAGGGAACTGYTTTGTGCATTGAGGTGTTGGTCAGTCTCGGCTGGAACAGGCTGTTTTSATTGATGTTGAATAATACTCTCCTCAGCTGAAAAAACAGGTTGGACTATCTGRGGAGAAAGATGTTAATTGGTATGCAGGAAGTGCCACACTGGGCATTTAATACAGATTATAGTATTTTTTGGGACACAGTCCTGGGGTCCCCTACAGTCAGAAATGGCATAGAGCCTTTTTCTTATTTGAAGAACTGTGGGAGTGGGATGTTGGGAAGTGGCTCATCCTCAGTAAGCTGTGAGCCTGTTTGTGTCTGAAGAAAACGCCAACATTTTTATTTTGCTGTTGTTCTTGCTGCAACCAAGTTGAACAGCTCTTGCTCTAAATCAAGAAGCATTTTTACCAGAAAAAATGATGTTCTTGTTCTGTAAGGAGGAGTTTGCAATCTTATCCATTGGATGTAAACCTTCCCTAAAGAGTTGAAATTTCTTGAGTAAAAAACTAGCAAGCCTGCCTGTGTGCCTTTTTTTTTTTTTTTTTTTTAGCAAAGCACACATTTTACTAGCATTGAAATCAGACAGTAGAGAGCAAAAGATACATTCAGAAAACCTGGGATAACTTGGAAAATCTTACCATTAGAATTTACTTTCGTAAGTTTAGCATTTGCATAATACCTTTTTAGGGTGGTTTTTAACTCTGAATATATTCTAAATTTGAAAGGAATTACTATTTTGATTGGATGTTGTATAAGATCGAATTTGTAGCTCACAGTGTTTTATATACATAATAATGCTGTTAATTTGAATCTAGTCATGGGAATGCAAGTTTTAATCAAGTGTATCCCTCTTATGTCATGACAGCATGCACTGCAGCACACGTTTAAACACGTTTAGACAGCACTTTCTAAGTAGAGGGAGAAAAATTGACATGATTATATTCATTTGAAGAGGCATCACGTGTGCCATTGGGCTAAAATTTTTCACATGTACCATTTAGAGGCCTGTAAGGTGAATTGTGAACATAAATCTTGCTGCTTTAGCTTATATTGGAGATCTCTATAGAGTTGCAGAGTTGTACAATATTGCAGAAGCACCTTAATTTGAGTTAGTTTTTCCAGACATACTCTATCCTGGGACAAGTTTGAAGCATTGTGGAAGATAAATTATCTAATGGCACCCATATCACAAACTGGTTAGATGATCTTAAACAGCAAACCACTAGAAAAAGGACATGTATAAAAACAGTTTTACATGAGAGAAGCCATTTCCTGACTTTGGCAGTCCCTGAAATAATGCAGCTACATTTCTGGAAAGCAGCCTTAGCGTGTGATACAGGATTGACACTGCTCTGTAGGGGCCAAGGAGTGTAAAAGATACAGGACCTCAGTTAGTAAATAAGCCAACTAAATGCAAATATATCACTAATAACAGTATGAACAAGGGAAGTCGTGCATATTAAAAGTTCTGTTTGTTCCACAGCATTGCCTGTCGACGATGTGTTGTGGTCGGTAATGGAGGAGTACTTCGAAATAAGACATTAGGGGAGAAAATTGACTCATATGATGTGATAATAAGGTAAATGGTATCTCCTTTTAATTTTGTGTGCATRCAAAGAGTTAACAAACTTTTGCTGYCAGCCAGTAGCTTTGGGGTTCAGTTATTATACAAATGAAAATGTATAAAACTTCCCGTTTCACTTATTCTGTCACAGCCTTCATTTAAAAAATTTTAGGAAAAGATGTATCGGTGTTCTATTACACAGACTGATACGGGGGAGGAGGAATTGCTGGGTGGTCAGTCTGCCKCATGCACAGATACACATGTGTGCAAGCTGCTGCCATCAGGGATGGGTCCAAGCACGTGGCAGCCCGGAGTCCTGCCCGTGCCCCTCGCTGTGAGCCAGCATCCCGGGCAGCCCTGCCTCTTACCTTCCACACCGCGCCTGTCCTCGCCCTGCGCTGGCATGTGCGTTGCTTGGAGTGGATTAAACGCTGGGAAGTCCATCTCGAGGCATGTGTCAGCTGGAGGATGATGTCTGCCCCTTTTTCTCAAGCATGTTAGTTCATATTGGAAGTTTATGAGATGCCTTGACATACCAGAGGATGCTGGGGTCTGAAGAAGAAGCATCTGGACCAGGGAGACTGTGGAAGTGCTCAGAGACAAACAGGCAAGGGARGGGGGAAGCTCAAATGCCAAGCAAACTGAAAATGGACTCTTTGGCTAGTTATAACAGAATTTTCTGCACATTAAGAAAAARGATAAATCAGTTTCTCATTTACAGGAACTGAGATGGTAACTGATTAAACAGCCCTTCTGCCTGTAGGTRCCCTGTGAGATAGTGCGCCTGAACCCTCTTTCATTAAAATCTCTGAGCTATTTGGCTGCTTCAACATTGTGTTGAACATGGAACAAAATCTCATTTTTGTTATTTTGCCTTCAWTGCTAATGCTCGTTTTAGTAATAATGTTTCAGTCTTCAAGCACTAAGTTGTATAAAAAGTTGTATACAAAGCCTGGAGTTTGACATGCATTTGAAAACGTACTGATAAGGTGGAAATGAATACCTGCAATTCTTCAGTTGTAGCTCCTCTTATAAACTTAAAACTACATAAAGTGATCCAGATAATATCCCTGTTCTCAGGAAACTTTAGTTGCCTGACAACTTTGTGCTTTATAAAAAAAACCCATCTTGCACTTATTTTCAGTGTAGTCTAATGATGCAAGAAAGCTCCATGGATTATTTTTTTTTTTTTTTTTTTTTTTAAGCTATTTCAAGGATTTGGGTTCCTTGTAGATATATCTACTTTGTGTAGGCTGGTGTCACACATTTAAAACCAGCTCTAAATTCAAAACTGTTTCAGAAATATCATACACGTTTGTTTACTGTGAATGAACAAAGAGATGGTGTTTGCATTCTGTATTTAGTAATGACTTCTCATAAAACTTTGGAATACTCCCTTGTCTGCATACCTTGTTTTGCAAACATTTGCTCCTGGGCAGCGTGCCTCCTATTCTGAGCAGTCAGTCACATTGGCAGGAATGGAGCACACAGAGACTGCCTGAATTCTCCAAAGAGTATGCAACACACCCACCAAGCAAAAACTGCAAGATGGAGGCTTAAAAACAGCCCCTCTAACACCTCAGAGCAGAGAGACGGGACCCACCTCACTGCTTATTAATCTGTTGTGTCCCAAAGCAGTGGCAGCTGTGCAAGTAATATTTAAAAAAAAAAAAAGGAAAAAAAACCCAACACCCAAAAAACCCCCAAACAAACAACAACAAAAAAGACAAACACAAAGATGTATCAGCATCAGGTACACAGTCGTAATACCTGTTCCTGTATGCTGTAGACAGTGAAGAGTATTAAAAAATTCTTGAATTGCCTCCTGTATGACTCGAATAATCTGGTAGCACAAATGGAGCAATGGGTAATTCTCCAAGCCAGATATTCTCTTTGGTCTTCTCCGCTTTCTGTGTTTGAGCCAAATCAGAAGGCTGCCTGCTCAAGTGACACACGATAAGCAATTGTTTGATTGTGTTCTAAACCACCTTGGCCAAGTTCCCTTATGTGCTTGATCCCTCTGAGTTAGAGGGTGAGTGCACCTGGTAATTGCTCATCTGCCATGTAAGGAGATAAGTAAATGCTGGGCCGCTAAACCCTCCTGTACCTGGACATGCTGKCCGTCCCGCAGACTAGCGCGTGTGCCAGCCACCGCACAGTAAGGACGTGGGTAGGGTAGTCATTGCCATCTCTGTGTCTCTGTCCTGCAGAATGAATAATGGCCCTGTTATAGGGTACGAAGAGGATGTTGGGAGGAGGACAACTTTCCGCCTTTCGTACCCGGAATCCATCTTCTCCGATCCGATCCACTATGACCCTAATACAACTGTTGTTCTCATCGTCTTCAAACCACGTGACTTGAAGTGGCTGTGGGAGATACTAGGTGGTCAGAAAATAGTGAGTTTAATTATTCATGAACTTTGGCTCAGCTTGCCACACACYTCTCACCTGAAACATCTGTTTTACCTTTAACCTTAGTCCTCCTAGCTGGGGGGAGCACTGGATCTCCCAGTCAGKCTGCTCAATATCCCTTTTCCATAAATGCCTATGTCCTCTTTCTCACCCACATATTTGATCAGTTCCTCACCCAAAGCAGTTTTCCTCTTGGAAATACCTCTTTATCCTCTTCTTAACACTGTTTCATATTCTGACATGCATACTTCAGCCATTTCCCAGATTATTTTATCCTGTGCGCTTGGTGGAATTGCAGAATAATGTTGGAAGGGACCTCTCTCTGGAGGTCTTTAGTCCAAAACCCTGTTGAAAGAGAGCAGGGCCAAGTTCAAAGCCATACCAGGTTCTCAGGGCATCATCCAGGTAAATTTTGAGTATTGCCAGGGATATTYCTACAATCTCTGCTTCAGTACTGCACCACCCTCACAGGAAAGAATTTATCCTCATCCTGTCACTGTGCGCCTCTGAGAAGAGTATGATTCTGTCTCTTTTTGCAAACCCCTACCAAGATAGTTGAAGATGGGCTGAACAAAGCCCAGCCTCCTCAGACCCTTCTTGTTTGCTGTGCGCTCCGRCCCCTCGGCCGTTTTAGTGGCCTTCTGCTGAGCCTGCCCCAGTTTGACACTCTTGCACGGGGAGAGCCCAAAACAGCATTTGTGAGACCGCAGAAAGGCACAGTACAAAGCACTTGAGAGTGGTAACTTCTGTCTCCCTGTTCTCTATGCTCTTATTAATGTGGCCAAGCACACAATGAGCATTTACTGCCTCCAGGGCACACTGCTGGTGCGTGTTGTCCATCAGGAGCTGTTCTCCAGCCARCCGGCCCCAGCCTCTGCTGCTGCAGTGGGCTATCCTGTTGCAGGAGCACGATTTGGCACGTGTKTTTGTTGAACTTTGGGAGGTTCAACGCTCCTTTTCTTCTTCGTCAACCTCCTGCCCCTGGATTTTACTCTTTTTAGAGTTGCTACAGAACCAAAACGAACTGTTTATAGCTGTTAAAAATGTGTATTYGCTTGCCTGTTACAGAGTGCTAAAGGCTTTTGGAAGAAACCGGCTCTGAACATGATATACAAATCTAGTCAAATCAGGATTCTTGATCCCAGCATCACCAGAAAAACGGCTTATGAATGGCTTCGTTTCCCAACAAGGTTTCCCAAAAAAGAGGTAGGCTTTTTTCTTCTGTGCCTTTTAGTTTTGTGCAACCAAATGTGTASTCAGAGGTAATTATCTCTTTATTATAGTGGACTATGTTAGAACATCCTTTAGGTTCACATTGCATTAGTTTGCATTTAGATGGTCCTCAAAAAAGATGGGAAAATGGAATCCAGAAAGAGAGTGGGTAGCCTTGTATGCCAAAAACCTCTTTTTATGGATTCTAAAATTAGTATTAAATGAGACTGCTTTTGCGGACAGACATAATGCGTTTCACAAAATTGGGAAAAGCAGACAGGCATTGGAACATGGCAGAACCAAAGAGCCTCTAGAAATATTAGAGAGTCTTGAATTATTAAAGGTAGGGTGTTCTATAGTTTTTCTTAAAACAAAACAAAACAAACACACACACAAAAAAAAAAAACCCAAAACCAAAAAAAACCCCCAACAAAACCCCCACCAAAAAAGCCCCACACCAAACAAACAAAAGCCCCCAAAACCCCAACAACCCAGTAATTCTCACACTGCTGCAATTTCATGCTGCTGGGGGTGGGTAGGGACTAGGGAGTGTACAGGATATTCCAGCCCCGCGCTAATGATATATGTCTAGCAGCATTCTTGTGTTTACTGATTTGATGCCAAGCATTGCAATGAGTTAACTGACAATTTGGACATAAATATACATTTTAACTGTCAGTTCATGACTGAAGAATGTTTCTGATGAAAGGTAAGGCTTAAAGCTGGAGACCTCCCTTGCACAGTCAGGACTGACCACGTGCTGTTTAGCACAAATACGGTTCCCTGGGGTCCCGTCGTTGCACAGAGCTGCTTTATTGCCATCAGCCAACTGACATGTGTGGAAACGTTTGGCAGGCTGTCACTGTGGAGTATCTACCACAACTTTTTTCTGGTTTAATCTTCCTAATGTTTGAGGGAGTTGAGGATTTTTTTGCTTTTGGGAGTTTTTGTCTTTTTTTTTTTTTTCTTTTCTCTTTTTTTAATTTCTCTTTTTCAGCCTACTAGTGGATTTTTCCTCCCTTATTAACTCTTGAACTGGAATACCCAGTTTGGCTGTGTGCCTTCCGCGGCTCGGTGGCATTTCAGCTCTTCAGCTGAGGGTGGGAAGAAAGCAGCGTAGTAGTTGGGTGCCTGACTATCTCCTAAAGGGCCACAGAACGTCCATGGCCCCAGAAATCCCTCCTGTCTCTTCCTGTGCTCCCCTCTCAGTGGGAGTAAAAGACAGACCAGAAAGGTGGTGTCCTGGAGCTGGTAGGGGGGCACAGGCCCCTCAATCGGTTTGGGTAGCGTGCACACCCTCTGCTCCTCTCCTGCTTGCTGGGTGCCCCTGCCCAGAGCCGGGGCAGAGTGCGTCCGTGCTTGGAGCCCTTTTCCGCCACCTCCACATCCCGCTTGCTCCATCCCAGGGGTTTTGCAGCCCCTCGTCCCCGGCAGCAGTGATGGTCAAGCTCAGGCATGCTTTTCCTCACTCTTCCTCCCCCCTCAGAGGCGGGCCGTGGCTGGAGCCCGCACATCTGCAGTCGCTCTGGCACAGCTCGCTTAACCTGCAGGTCACGCCTGGGGGCTCCCCTTGGCAGGGCGGCCTTTGGCAGGACCCGCTTCGGAGCCCTCTGTCCCGTAGCGCGTCCCAGGGGAGGGCTGGTGCCGCCTTCACTGTCCTGTGCTTCGGCCCCCTCTGCCTGCAGAAGATGCCAAAGACCACTATTGCTTTCCCTGCTGTCTCTGCCTTTTCCGTTAAGCCAATCTCATGTTCCCTGTGTGCGCGTTTGACCGTAGTCCAGCAAGCGTTTCTGTTTCTTTGGTAGCAACTGTGATGGTGTTGGCAGAGCCGGGACGAACTACTGTAAAATCAGATGTGCTGCCCCAGCAGCACTGAAATCAGAAAGTGTTGCAGTCATTCCAGCGCTGTGCTTATTCCCATTAAACGTGACCGGCTGAACAAATTTCATTACAGGCCGAGGATATCATATATAGGGCGCTAGCGTGATAATACATTTTAAAAGTAGTGTTGCTTTTTTTAGGATATTCTTTTGAGGTGAACTTTATGATAGCCAGAGGTAAACAGAGCTAGTTGCAACCTGTGATATTCCTGATATTTCCAAATAGCACTAATCCTGACACGTAGCATTCCTGCCATAATTTTGAGGTCCTGTTTAGCATGGACATTGCAACAGAGTCACCACTAAGTTTATGATATTGGGCCCCCAGGGCAGAAAGTTATTTTGCTAACTGGCAAGAGACCTGGCCAATAGTGTGCATTTTAAGTTGATGTTATTTCTGGAGTACTCCAGGAGTTGTATAAAGGTACAAAATAATTGTGCATAAAAGGTGATAGTTCAATTCTGTGACTTTAATTAGGCTTACAGAGCTGATGTTAGTAACTTTTCCTGGGGATTTGTTCTCCTATCATACAATACACTCGATGATAAAGAAAAATATTTCTTTGTATCTGCCTTCTCTCTGCACAGAGTTGCCCAGTACTGGTTTGCCTGCTTYGTTTTCAGAGGCAAATGAACTGAGCGTTGGGTAAGAGTTCAAGAAAGCACGTGGTTTTCTGCTCAGTTTGAGGTTTGACTGCAGCTASTGAAAGCATGTAGCTCATTTGGAATCTGAGAAAATTGTTATTTTAGCTAAGAAGGGCATTAGTGCCTGAAAGTTTTGTCCATTTCTGGGGACACTTTGTCCCCTCAGCTTCATCTGTTGGTCTAATGAAAGAGTTCCCCTCTCTCTACAACCCTTGCATCATTTACTTCCCCAGATCATTTTAGCCACAGCTGCTGCTAAAACGGTCATGTACCTGATCACAAGATAGGACARGTGGTTGCAAATGCGTTGTTCTATGCTTTTGTAGGAAAAGCTCATTTTTGGTTAGGTGCTCTTAATTTTGCACAGTTAAAACCTGTTTATGACCTGCTCTTGATATTTTACATTGCATTTACTTCAGAGCTGTCTCACTGTAGGAACAAATAAGCAATTTTATCTACAGTTTCTTTTCTTCCAGTGGAAATCGTGGGGGAAGGTCTAAAGCCGTGTTCTTCTGGAATTTCCCTGCTTTAAAAAAGTTCAAATGCAGCCAAATTTATGTAGCAGTAGCATTCATGCTTTGTTAGTTTGGTGTTACAAAGATTTGAGGCATGTCACATTGTGGTCGTCTGGATCTCCGTCATCTAGAAACTTCTGAACACATCTGCTAATTCAGTCAAATTTGGTGGGGTGAAGTGGTCTCCAATATGTTGAAGCCTGACCAGTTTCATGGCAGTAGGTTGCTGAGCAGAGGGCTGGGGAGACCTTCCTGATGCCTGTGTGAAGGGAAGGGCCACAGTTATGGGCTCAGCCCTCGCTAGAAGCCGGCGAATCCCGGGGAGGGCCAACATGGCAGACACCTCGGCCGTGGAAAACCTGCAGGCAGCACCTTACTCCTTATGAGACATGAGGGGATCGAACTACAAAACCGAACATCTGTAGAAGAGCCAGGCTGCCTGATTTGTGCTGTCTTCGTTCTTAGGTTTGCTGTTCCCGTCAAGCTGCCAGTTATTATGTATGTGTGCTCTTTGTGTTTCGTTTTAGAAACCCAAGCATCCAACAACGGGGCTAATTGCCATTACACTAGCATTTCACATATGCCATGAAGTTCACCTGGCAGGCTTCAAGTATGACTTCACTGACAGGAACAGTTCTTTGCACTACTACGGCAACGACACAATGTCTCAGATGATGCAGGTAACAAACACTTGTTTATGCTGAGAGAAATACAGCTGGTAACTGGGGAAGACAATTCAATATAGATAGAAGTGTGGACTGCAGGTCAGAAAGGCCTCCCGTCTTCTCCTGGTTCAGCTGCTCACGGGTTAACATTCCTTGAATCTCTTAATCTCTGCTTTTGTTTCTGAAAAATGTGGATAATGATGTTTGTATCCCTTGTGCTACACCATATTCTGCAACATCTGCATGAGATACGTCCATTTGTATGTTCTGTTTTGCTTTGACGTTATCCTTAGGCTACGCAGCTCTTGTTCATAGAGGCGTATTTGCTAGCACTGTCAGAACATGAATAGCGTTGTTTCTGTTCGCATTCGCTTTTCCTTGGCACCTACTCGCACAATTTGTCATAGTTGCCAAACTCCTTAAAAAGGAGAAAGAAGATCAAAGGGAAATGGAAAGAGTTAAGACCTACAAACTTGCAGTTAGGAAAAGAACTGAATTTCAGAAATTGAAAGCAGAAAAGAAAAGCAGCTCTTGGAGGGGGGTAGGAAGCGAAGGAACTGCTTCCAGAAGGGGGAAGCCACAACTCACGAGGAGAGGGAGCAGCAGGAGGCTGGCAGACATCAGGGGTGCCTTCTCCTCCCTCCTGCTTTGCTACGGTCATGCCTTTCCTTTTGTGTCTCTGCTCTTGTCTTCAGTTCTGTACTCCGAGCAACTCCATCTCAGCCCTTTACCTCARTGTGAACAGTTTTCTCTTCCATGTGCATGTCCAGTGCATGTGGGGACCATTTTCCTTCCTCCTCCCTTTCCTGAAGAGGAAGGATAGGAGCAATGCCCATAGGAGCCTCTCATGTCCCTCTGAGGACTGCTACCTAGGTGCCTGCTGCTCTGAGGTAACTTTCCTCTGACACTGAACTCACCTTCATTTTGAGGCTCCTCTCTGCAGGTGCTTTCTTGCAAGGTATACCAAGCTTGGGTAAGGTTGATCACGAGTTGAATAGACATCCGTAGGTTTCCTAAAATCTTGAAACTTTAAAAAACAAACAGCTAAACAAAAACCTTATCATTAATTCTTTAGTGGCATTAAGTTGTCAATATTATACTATATATGTATAATCTTTTATGCAGTATTTGTATTATAGTCATTTTTATTTACCGGATTCAGTGTCTAAAATTGCCGGTAAACTTACTTCCCTTGTGCTGTCCTCCACTAACCTCAGTGGTCTCTGGTGTATCCAGGATCTGGATACAGCCCAGAAGATGGGTTGGTTTTGGCTTGTTGAAACTGATTGGCAGGATGCATCCGATTTACAAACGCCTGATGTGTGCTTTTCAAGAACCTGCATTGAGCTTTGAGAATTAGTCATTTCCTGACTCCTTGTGCTGTAAATGTGGTTATCCAGCTGTTCCCTCTAAGCAGGGGGGAGTTGGGAGAGTTAGTAATGGAAGGACTTCTGTGAGACCACGTCTCGTCCATTCTTGCCCCTGAAGGATCATCCCTTTTGGTTGGTGTCCTAACAGAAAATCCGATCTAGTTTTGAGCARTAGAGTCACTCACCTGTTTTCTTGGGAGACTGTGCTACAGCCTTTGCTGAGAAGTCTTTGCCCCAGAGCTTTCCTACTCTTAGCATCTTCCAAGTATCACAGGTAATTATAAAAGGAAAGAACAATGAAGTGATGCTTCTGGTAATAATTTGAAGTTAATTTGTTTTATTATTCCCTCTCATCTCTTTAGAATGAATACCACAACATCAATGCTGAGCAGAAATTTTTGAAGAAGCTTATAGACAAGAACTTTGTGGTCAATTTGACGTGAAAGCTGAATGGAAAACACAAAGAACAATCACTATTTTCAAGATTTGAAAAATTTTTATTTTTTGTATGATGTTTTTATTTTTTAAGTGCAGCATAACTGTTTACTCTTTAAAAGGAGCACAGAAACCTCACCAAGGCAGAAGCTTCTTCTAAGCCTGAGGGTAATGGACTATTGTAAACTGAGTTGACTGAATTTCTGTGAAGCTATTTAATAATGCGAAAACCATGAAACTTTCAGCTGAAAGTATCAGGGATATATAAAAATGTGATGCACATCACTTATTTATCAGCAAGAACTCTTTCCAAATGGTTACTTCTCTGGAGTACTTTTGTTTCTGATGTTGTCCTCCAAAAGAGTTACACTACCAAGAGACTGAGACGACCAGTGTTTAATTAGCAGATGGATGGAAAGTCTTGAGTATCTGTCTTGTACTATGAAAATGGCTTTAAAACGATGCCCATAAATCATTAGTGTGTGTTTGGGAGAAGGGGGAGCATACAGAGTGTACAGGTTTTGGTCTGCCCTACTTCTGAGGAGGGGGTGTCCATCTTCAGCAAAGAAGCCACAGCTGCTGCGCTGGCCATCGACTCTGAACTGCTGTCTGCCTTTGCCGAAGGTGAAGATCCTTTGGTCTGATTTGTGGAGATGTTGGTATTGACAATGCTTGTGTTGTACCCAGTTTATGGAAAACCATACTGCCCGTGCTGTGCGTCCAATAAATTTTACAGCTGGTGACTTGATTTAAAAAAGAGGGAGTATGAAGACCGAAGAGTTGTCCTAACTACCTGCGTGTCAGCCGCTTCCCCCAGACCACAACAGAAAATGTGAGCTGGGACAGAGATGTTCATGCCTGAGTCTAAATTTAGATCCAACGCTTGTTGGATTCCTAGATCTCCAGGACAGGATCTCATGTATCTTTCTGTTTGCTCCCCAAGAATCGAGGTGTATTTTTCCAAACCAGCACAGTTTCCTTTCTCAGATGCTGTAATGCGTTTCCACCTTGGAAAGGCGTCAATATGAGCAATGAATGTTCCCATTTTTGGCAGTACAGTGTGCTAGGGAATATCCAAGATGTATCTCAGCTGAATTATCATTTGGTTTCTGTTTACCTCTCCTGTCTTGACATGTAGGTTTACAGGATGTGGCTGAACTAAATCATTTAGTGGTGGGAACTTGGGATTTTAACTGAAACATTTAATGGTATGTTTGTTTCCTGTATTGGTTTGTCTCGGACAAGCCTGCTGAATAAGTTAAGTCTGCCTGGGAATGCCCTTGACAACTGTCGAACAAGTAATATGCTGTTCCAATTCTCTCATAGGGTGTATATATATATTATTTTTTTAATTGTGGCAGATTTGCTTGAAGATCKTGTGGTTATCTTGATCAATCACACCTAAAGAAAGCACAAAGAAGTCCACTTTAAAAAAAAAAAAACAACCCCAAACAAAAACAGTCTTTAAAGTTGGTAGAAAAACCTTTGCTGCTTTTTAATAAAGTTATAGAGAGAGTTTTAGTACGTTTAGGAGAAGTGCAAACAATTACAATATGAATACAAACCTCTAGCAGGTCAAGAGCACAGTATTTGAGTTTTCAGAAGCCGAGGATTATAAGAGTACTGAACACAATTTCTTTGCTGAGGCAATGTAGAGGAATAAGCACTGAAGTGACCAGAGAGTCATCTTTCTTTTTTCCCGTTTCTCTTGCGGAGTGCAATAGGTATTTAAACAAGCCCGCCTTCCCGTAGCTCCCATCGCCCCCTTTAGCTCCTTGGCTCTGCCGTTTGGGACTGAGTGAGGGCAGTGTGATTTGGAGGGGAGCCACAGCTGAAGGGGGGAGGCTTGTGYTTTCACCTAATGACTCCTGAGCCTTGGTCCATTTCAAGCAAATTTGGACATATTTGAAATAACTCTGGATGTCATAAAAATGAGTGGCASGGGGCGGGGAAGGACCTGCCCGCTGGGTGTGTGTCCCTCGGGCCCAGCCGCTGCCGGGGGTGCTGCCGGGGGTGGCCCCTTGTCCAGCTGTGCACGGGGCGGGAGGGGGGGAGCGCCGGAGGTCCTGGGGCACTGGTGCGGGTGACTGTGGTGGTGGAAATGGAGGAAACCAGAATTTCTTCACCGRGTGGCAGAAGGGCTCTTAGTTATTTGCGTTTCCTTTTTTTTTCTTTTTAAACATGCACGTTTCTGAGCCTTTGAGGAGATCTTTGCTTAAAAATCTGAATACAAACAGGTGGGGTTTTGCATCAGAAAACAGTGACACTACTGTCTTTGTCTCTACCAGCATTTAATTCTCATGATTATTTCAGTTAATTAAAAAGGTTTGTATGTGACTCTGCAGCCCCAGACCTGCAGTGCTTTAGACTACTGACAATAGCAATTCCACATGAAAAAAATGCCGAGGTAAGGCTTTTTGCAACGGTCGCGGTGTTGTCCGAGCTCTCTTTGTGTAGAAATCCCTTGGCAGGTCTCAGACTCTGAGCAGAGTTGAGAGCAGAGCCAGGCAGAAGCAGGGGGCTGCCTCTTCCCCCTGGAAACCCGCGGTTGCTCCCAGAGCCGGGCCCCAGCTCTCCCGCGGGCTGCCGCCACGCATCCAGCCGCATCCATGTAACGTCATGCAGTATGCTGACTGGGAGGATTTTTTCCAGGAGAGCTGTTGAATTTGCCCTCTCCTCGCAGTGCCTGGTTCTTGTGATGGTGCAGGCTGCTTCCCTCCGCTTCTCCACCCCCGTCCCCAGCGGCAGGAGGTGGGGAGGGAGCTGTGGTTCTGAGGATGTGGTTATTTTCTCTGCTTTGTTTCCTCTCCAGAGATGTTCTTCCCACTCATCTAAACTGACTCCTCCTAATTTTCCTAGAAGGTTTTCTGCTTTTTTTGAGGGGGGTTGTTCTGCTATAGTTAGAATCCCACAAAAATAATTGGAAAAAAGGCTTCATGGCAAGCAAATGGTGTCCCCCCTAAAGTCTTTTACTTAAGATAGATACCTTTATTATTCATTCTTTTCCTACATCAGCTTTTGTCTCCCTAAGATTACTTTTTTTTATAACRTTTGATATTCTCAATGCATTTAATATGCTGTCCACAAGCATTTATCCTTAGCRGCTGCTCCTTTTTATTTCTTCTTATTAAGCCTCCCCGTTTGCATGACTGACTTATTTTTGGGATGAAGCAGTGCTCCCAGGGACATTTTTCTCCCACTTCTGTGCTCCTGCAGGGATGTCGAGTCCGCGTATGCCAAGGTTACTGTCCTGGGGTGACTGAGGAACATTTAGAGCCAGACCTGTTCACTTGGGACCGAGCCAAGAGCTGATACCACTGATAAACCACCGGGTGCTAGTTTTTTGGTTTGTTTTTGTGGTGGTTTTTTTTTTGTTTTTTTTTTTTTTGAAAGCACAGCTTACAGGACAGTAGCTTTTCAATAATAAGCAGTGACTCAAGTGATTAATTTCCTGTCCCCCGTAAAATGTTTTGGTAGGATTCTGCCAGCCCTGCTTCATCRCCCGCTTCACACGGTCATTTCTGCTACGCTGCCTTGAGGACAGGTATCGCTGGTACGCTGACTTCCTGCAGGCAAGAACAGCTACACGTGCTGCGTTTCTCAGCAGTGCCCGCAGATCGCAGTGTCTGTTCTATCCAGGCACACACTTTCACAGGTTTTTTGCAATACCAAAGTCTTCCCTGGGGACTCTGAAAAAGGCAATAATGCCAACTCCAAGTACTTAGATCTTTTCTGAGAGTGAGCTGCTATTAAGATTTTCTTTTTCCATTTTTGCCATTCCTGAAAGTGAATTCTCTGCACTGAAATTTCCCTTTAAAAACTGCCCAATTTTTTAATCACATCAGCAGCAGTGAAGCTGCCAATTTTGAATCCCAGGGTGCTGCCAGCTTTATTTCCATGTCTGGTAATGGTGTAACTATGTAGGTGCCCAGTGTCTCACATCAGTTYTCTTCCTGTATCGATTGCAAAGTCAGATGGTCTCGTCCCTTCTTCCTCTGTTCTCCGGCAGCCCGCTGAATTTCAAGACAGCAGCATCTTACTGCAAGGGTGCTCCTGCGTTTTATCTGCCGCCCCCCTCAAAATGCTGCACCATCAGAAAGACCCGGCTCTAAGGTACCAAAGTACGCACAAAACAGGCAGGATGACACGGGTCAGCTGGAAGCTCTGTTTGGCTCAGACTTTTAGGGGKTTTTTTGGTTTGTTTTCTGTCAGGAAAGTATTTTTTCCTCTGCTGTAATRACTAAGGGAAGTACGGAGATACGACTTATTAAGAAGGAAGGTCACAAACTATTGCACTAAATACAAATCTGAGAGTGCCTAAAAGATATTACTAAATGACATTTCCAGTGACTGTATTGGTGATAATAATATAGAATCACAACTTCAGTGTTTAATAATTAGYGTGTGGTAGCTCTTGATTCCTATGCCACACTTTCCTTTTTAACAATGCCCTGGGAGGTGGTATAAATACCTTTTAAGTGGAGTCTGATTTTTAAGAACATAGGAAGCTCAACATCTGTTTTTTGGTATCGGTAAATACTTATTTTATTTGCCATTTGTCTTAAGTTTTATATGCCTTTAAAGTGCCAGCTGTGTTTTGAAGACATTCTTACAGTTGTTTCCAGTGAAATTTTGAATGCTACAAATGGGAAGAAGATTATTTTCCTGTGAATAAACTGTGTTAAAGACGGTGCCCTCAGGCTTATTTTTGCAAGGTCATTGCTCTTTGTGTGTGTGGATGCACGCGTGTGCCCAGCCCGTTGTTAATGCTGTGTAAAGTACATACGGTGTTGTCAGATACAGTATCAGGTTTCAGAACAAACTTTRGTGCTTAGCAGAGCAAACAGAGCTGAAGATTTTTGAACCTAGGTAGGCTGAGCTGTACTGCGGGTGGAGATCTTGCTCCAGGCTGAGTAAAAGCAAAGCCGGGACATAGTTTTTGTGCGTGAGATCAAGAGCAGCATCCTCCTGATTGTAATTTTTCATGTTTTTTTTAATSTTGCCTGTCTTATTGGGGACTTTCAGGGGAATGCTAAAATAAAAGATGTTTAACGAAGAAGACGGCGTGTGACGAAAGACTTTAGGTAGAAAGTGAGAGACACTGATTGCGATACTTCGCTCATGTTTTGTTTTCTCTTTGTGCAGTAAAAATGAGATGCTGGGGAGCGGGGAGCTGCTTAGCCAGCGGCTTCAGGGAGCCTAAGGGAGATTTAGAAAACGATTACCTGACACAAGTAGGTATTCAGTGCATTCRTTTTAGCATTGACAGTTTAGGAGTTCCCCAGCTTGGAGGAAATGCCCGTCTTTGAGGTGAGGCTGGGGGAGCCACACCATGGGTTATAATTTGCTCCCCGCAATGGAGCCACAGTTGAATAGTGACGTAGATCAGTGACAAATACGTTGCCGCTTCCACACTAGGTTTTTGTTTCAGGTGAAAAAATGGGGAAGTGGAGGAATGGGAAAAGCTGTTTTCAAATCAGAGGGAGAGCCGGGGATGTGGTGTGCGTCTCCCAGCCTGGGCAGCCAGCCCTGGCATTTTTGGGCGAGCACAAACCCTTAACAGCACACCTCCACGACGTCCGATTTCTTGGCTTCCCGGGTGCTGCCCCGGCGCCTTTTTAAGCTGCGCTCTGGCGTGGGCTCCCTGAGCAGGCTCCCGTCCCCGCAGGCYGCCTGCGGGAGCCCCTCGCTCTGCCCGTTGCCCCCAGCCCCAGCCACGCTCTCCCACCAAATGCCAGGACAGCGCCTTCCCCCCAGAGGCTTCGGGCAGGTTTTGCCTGTAGARGGGAACTAATATGATTTTCATATCAGGCTGTCAGTGGTTTCAGACAGTCCTTGTGGTCTGATACACGAATTCAGCGGGTTAAGTGTTCCTTCTAAGAGTTCTGCTGAATGAAGACAGGATTTATTTTTTTTTTAAAGATATTTAATAAGATATTTTTTTTCAAATCAGTACAAAAATTTTAAATACAAAATTATTTGCTTTTGACATATCTCGTATATTCTGGGAACACATCGAAGTCACCAATGCCTGGTAAACTGTCCGTCCGTTCCTGCCACCGTTCCATAAAATTTCTGAGATAAAGCACCACATTATATCACTGGAGTCCTTAGTCAATGTTAGACTGCATTAAACTCTGCATTTAAATAATGGTAATGCCAGTTAAATCCAATCTTAGTTCTGCATGAAAAATCTAGTTCATTTTTGAATCAAAAGCGGTAGCGTTAGCTAAAGACATTGAAGAAGTGATGAGTATTTAACTCTTTGAACTAGTGTAACAGTGCGTGGTGTGCAGCACTGTACAGGGAACCACAGCAAAGTACACTGCCCTTTGGAAGCGAATACTTTTGAGGCGAGATTAGCACCATTGATGAACAGACAGCTCTTGCAGAAAATTGCTTTCCTCACGTACAGAAAAGGTTGAGGCCTGCAAGTTCTCCTTGACAATTGGTAACATATAAATAAGGATTAGAAATCAGCTTTTATATAAAATGAAGTTCTTGGATAAATTTGTGTGATCAGTATTGCTGGTAAAGTTATTGGTTGATCTCAAACAACAAATTAGTTAATTAGCAAACAGAGCTACTTCTGCTTTGCCTAGTCATTGAAGAGTAAACTGATTTAATTTTCGCTGAGTGGCAGAATAGGTGTCTCTTCTGACAAGCCAGACGCAGGTTCTTAGCATGAGCACAGAAATCCCAGCGAATTTACACTGCCCTGCTGTCTTGCCATGTGTTGGCCAAAATGTCTCAATCACGTGGCACAAAGCAGATGGGGAACCCTTCATTTTTGTCCCTCAGCTACTTCAAGTGTGCCAATGCAGATGGAGACTTTGCGAGTGCTGTGGCATTTGGAGGTGAACCCAGCACCTGCTGGAGCCGGTGGCGGTGTCCTGGGTCCAATGATTGCTGGAGAAGGCTCCAGGGAATAGTTACACCATCAATACTCCTTTTCCGTCATAAATAATTCGTTCAGGACAAAATCACACCTGCAGGAATATTTTATATGGGGGAAGGGAAATAAAGGTCTCCAGCTAAGAGAACCTTTGCTTGTCAGGCAGACCTGCTGTCAAAAATCCAAAAAAACCCCCACCCAAACAAATAAAAAGCCACTCAAATTTTTCCATCTAATTTGAGACAGACCTACTCTGGTTTAGGTCACTGGTTTTCATCTCATAACTATGATCAATGCAACAGTCAAATATGCAACAGGAGTGAGTGACGTATGCTTATTTGAACCTTAGTACTGAATTATTGTGAATGAAGTAAGCATGGCATCACAGAAATATATAATGTACAGCTAATATGTCCCCCTCGGGTGCAAAACAACTGTTTATGAACCTGATGAACATCTTTAGATATGTTCACCACACCTTTTTTTTTAATAACTAGCTGTGCATAATGTTAAACTTTGTATTTATTTTTTTTTTTGTACAAGATGGTCCGAAACAGTCATAAAATGCATCTTTCATGGTATAAAAGTTTGAAGCAGAGAAGAAAGGTTTTGATTTTGTGTGTACGTGTGTGTGTGTCTGTTTTTTGTTTTACATGGGATACAATAAATATCCTGAAAAAGATGAATGAACGTACTGCCCGGCATARAGTCCTGCCGCCTGCTCGGATGGCATTTGAACGTAAACCTTGTCTCCGTGCATCAGCTGGACAACGGCGCTGCCCGAAGCCTGGTCCAGGAAGCCCTTCTTGTACTCGTCGTAGGTGTACATCAGCGGCTCGTTGTTCTTGAACAATGCCACCCAGACGCTGGCCCCTTTACAGTGGATGTGGTAGGCGAAGTAGTAGACRCCGGGGATCTCGCAGGTGAAGATCCCCGTCTGGGGGTTGTAGTTCTGCCGGCCRTTGTAGAGGAGCTTGTCGAACTTCACTGGCACCCCGACGCGGGGGAAGGGGGTGAGGAGCTCCGCCGTGAACGCAGGCATCTCGTAGATGGCGCCGCCAGCCTTGCCTTTCTTGCCCATGTAGCCGTAGGGGGGCTTGACGCCGTCTATCCCCGGTCCCACCTCGGGCAGGTACTGTCCCACAGCCGGCGGAGTGGGTGGGATGATGACCGGAGGACCTGGGGGCCCGGGGGGGCCGGGCGGCCCCTGGAGTCCTGGCTGGCCAGGGGGACCGAGTGCCCCGGGCTTCCCCGGGGGTCCCTGCAGCCCTGCGGCGCCGGGTTTGCCCACGCCAGGGAAGCCGGGGGGTCCGGGCAGGCCGGGCTCCCCCTTCGCCCCCGGCAGCCCCGGGGGGCCGATGGGACCGCTGGGTCCCGCGATGCCCGGGATGCCTGAGGGGCCCTGAAGCCCCTGGGCGCCAGGGAGCCCCGGCTCGCCCTTTGGCCCCACGAGCCCCGGGACGCCCGGCAGTCCGGGCAAGCCTTTGTGTCCGGCTTCCCCCTTGGGCCCTGTGGGGCCCGGCAGCCCCCGCAGCCCGGGGGCCCCCACCTCCCCGGGAAAGCCCGGTTTTCCCGGAAAGCCCTGCAGGCCGGGTTCGCCCTTGGGGCCGACTGGTCCCGGCGGCCCCACGGCACCCCCTTCTCCTTTGGGTCCCGGGAAGCCGGCGGCCCCCGGGGGGCCCATGATGCCCGGCAGTCCCGGCTGGCCTGGCTCCCCCGGCGGCCCACCCATGCCAGGCGGCCCCGCGTGCCCCTTCTCACCCTTCGGCCCCAGGGGGCCGGGCAGACCGCCCACCCCACGCTCGCCTTTGGGCCCGGGGAAGCCCGGCTTCCCAACCCCAGGGAGGCCGGGGGGCCCCGGCAGGCCTGGCAGGCCTTGCTCCCCTTTGCCGCCCGGGAAGCCCGGCTGGCCGGGGACGCCATCCTGGCCGGGTTTGCCAACGCCGGGCAGGCCGGGGGGGCCTTGGATCCCGGGGGCCCCTGGGGGCCCCTGCAGCCCCAGCTCTCCCGGGGGTCCGGGTTTGCCCAGCGGTCCCTGTGGGCCGGGGAAGCCGACCATGCCTGGCTTGCCGACCCCCGGCAGCCCCACGGGGCCAGGGGGGCCGGGCAGCCCAGGCGGGCCCTTCAGCCCTGGCAAACCCGGGATCCCGACGCCCTTCTCCCCTTTCGGCCCTGGGATCCCGGGGGCTCCTGGGGGCCCCTTCATCCCRGGCTCGCCCTTCGGCCCCGGCTGTCCCTGCAGCCCCGGAGCACCTGCTTTCCCTATGCCGGGAAGCCCGTGAGGCCCYGGCGGTCCTTGCGGCCCGGGTATCCCCATGGGCCCGATCTCCCCCTTCGGCCCCATCTCCCCTCTTGGCCCTGGGGGCCCCATGACCCCCGGTTTCCCTGGCATCCCCGGCAAACCCGGCTTCCCAATTCCTGGATATCCTTGCGGGCCTGGTTTTCCTTTGGCTCCTGGCACACCGTGACCTGGTAATCCTGGTGGCCCCGGTGGCCCTCGTGGTCCAGGCTCACCGGGGGGACCTTGCTCGCCCCTCAGACTGCGTATGGGCATTTCTGGGTCGGGGAGAAAARAAGAAAAAAAAAAAGGGGGAGGGGGAGAGACAAAAGGTGATTGCAGTCGCATCCTTCGAGAAACACAACGGCAGTTTTGAATTGAATGTGCTTGTTACGATGCCTCTTGGTTTTGTGGTAGGCGGGGAGGCAGAGCTGGCCAGCGAGTTACAAGTTGATGTTTGGAACGAAGAGGATGTTCCTACTGTCTTGCATATCCCAAACTTGTGTGCATGTTTCTGTTTCCATAAAATAATTATTTTGCATCATATTTGCTTATTTTTTGCCATGCAAAAGCCATTTGCACTTTACTATTGTTTTCCACCTATACAATCTCAAGCAGCRAAATCTGCTTTTTGTCCCATATTGCTGTAGATTAATCTACTCTTAAGAGTTTTCGCAGGACACAGAAGCTGCTCGGTGCTCCCGTGCAGTAGGAGGAGTTCTGGCGTAAAAGTGCTTTTGCTGGAGGGGCTTACGCTRGCAAGATCAATTAAAAAAGACTGTATCGGTAAGAAGTTGGTATGTAGGTATGACTGCATTTTCACCAAGGCTTTGGTTCCCGTTAAGATATTACTGGAAACCTACAGCCTTACCCAGCATTGCTAAGCTCCCACAGGCTTTTGGCGTAGCCACGTCTAGTTAGAGCTCTTCTAAACACTTCACAAAATGTTTTTATTGTCCAAACCCACATTTYTGTGTATGTATGTGACCACTTAGCATTGCAGGTCGGGGTGCGGGAGCTGCTGTGTGGGAGTGGTTGTGCTGGGGTTTGTTGCTTTTCAAGCTGCAGGCTTTTTGTGTTAAGTGGAAAGTCTGCTTCTCTCCRGCTCTGAAATGGATAAAGAAGTGAGAGGTTTGGGGGAAGGGGACAGAGGAGGTTTCAGGGCAAGAGAATTAACTGTTCTCTGGGAGGCAGAAACCCTCCTTCTCTGCACATGTTGTGTTTTACGCAYGTAGAAAACCTCCTTTGCTCACAAGATGGGTTGGTTTTACTACAGCGAGTCGTGCTTGTTCAGACACTCCAAAAATAGGCCCTGAAATCTTCTATTTCCCTCTGAAGCCAGCGGAGGTTGTGGTTATGCTGAACCCTCAGTAAGAGAGAGTTAAKGAGCTTGTCTGAAGTCGCACAGATGCTCACTGTCCCCACAAGGATTTTATGACACTGGGTGTTCCTGGTTGCCCTTTGTATTTTGGACATTTTTTGTTGTTTTCTTAAATATCCTAATATTGTCCAAACTTCCTTTACTGAATACTGAAAGTGCTTGTACGTGCAGACTCATGCAGTAATGCCCTGTACCTTCAATGCCTCYCTTACTCCCATAAATAACCTACAGAAAGAGGACTGCAGAGTCAGAAGAGCAATTGTATGTTTTTATCTGCAAACCTCTAAATCATGGGGTCTGGGCAAATCCRGACAAAACCATGATATTCCCATAAATTCAAGTCTCGGGGCTCTTAGCTCTTATTTCATGTCCAGTCGCTGCAGTGAGAGTGGGAACACCTCCAGGCAGGACCCCGGCCCACCTACCTGGGCCATCATTTGAAACTCCATCAGAGGATTTTCTGCAGGCGGGTGGGATTATGAGGTTTCTCCTGGCTTCGAGCAAGCACCCAAACAAACCTGGGGCCAGCCCCGGGTGCTGGAGGCTCGTCACAGCTAGGGCTGCTCAGAGGCTGTGCYGCAGCCCGGAGGATGACTGTGGCCTTCCTCTGGTGGCCCTGAGCTGCCCCACAGCTCCTGTGAGCCCGTTTTGTCCRCCCGTGGCCAGGTACCAACCTGGCGAGCTCTCGGAGCACCTGGGTGCCGTGCCCAGCCGGCAGCAGCCTGCTCCCCATCCTCAGTTACCCCCAGGCAGACGGTGCTGTGGGGCACCAGGCTGGACTGTGCCGGGGTGGCGAGGGACGTGCCAAGCCTACCTTTCTCTTTCTTGGGAGCCATGTCCTTGCCGAGCAGGGGCATCTGCGGGACCTCCTTCATGTATTGAGGCAGATGGGGGTACTCTTTCCCGTACTGCATATGGGGCATCTCCTTGCCCATGTGCTGCATCGGGATGCCTTCTTTGCCYAGCGGTATGTGAGGTACTTGTTGTCCGAGGGGTTGGTACTGGGGTATCTGGGGTGGCAGCTGCTTGATCCCATAGTAGACACCGCCTTGAGCAGACCTCACCAGCTCGAGGTAAATGGTGACAGCCACTGCCAGCAGCTGCACAGGGAAGAGCAGCGCGGCCATCACCTGCAAAAAACACAYCAAAACCCGCAGTTGGCAGAAAATGTTTTTCCGTGTCGTGCGTTTCCCACTGGGGCCGAGCTGCTCTCATTTTCTGCAGCAGACTGGACCTAAGCCTCTGCAAACTGGCTCTGGTTTGTGTGTTGCCCTGGAGGACATCCTGCAGCAGGCCTGTATCTGGTTTATTGGAGGCTCTTACTCAAATAGTACTATTATAGCAAACGTCCTTATGTGCATTTAGTTTTATACTACCCCTCTGCTGTTTCTCCATATGGGGACCCGCTCCCTCCCATCCCCAAGCTGCAATTTGCTGCTTTCTCACTTCTGTCAGTGCCACGACACAAGGTTTGGGGAGCGCTGCTGCAAGCTCCGGCACAGGGGGAGASCAGGCAGGGGCACGTGGGGATCTCTTAAGCGCTTTCTGCCCAAGGAAGCTAAATTATCAACGCCCCTTCTGCTGTGCTTTCCATAGCAATGAAAGCTCAGTTTCTGCAGCTTAAATCTGTGCCTGGGATTGTGCCCCGTGGCTGCAGAGTCCAGGGGCTCTCCATTTCTATCACAGCTCCTTGCCAGCTCTCCTCCGGAGCTGGGCTCCGACCCTCTCAGCCTTCACCCAGAAGAACGGGGCCATCTAGGGGCTGTCTGGGCCATCACTGCCTCCGGCAGGATCAGCCAACCCAGGCCTTTCTCCGGGGATGTTCAATTATTTTCTAAAGGTCTCCCCCGCTGCAGACCCTGTCCCCTCCCCAGGCAGCCCGTCCCAGCGCCTCACCAGCCCTGCTAACACAACAGAACAGGGTTGGGTTTTCTTTCTTTTTCTTCCTTATCAAAACATAAGCTTGGGACCTCTTGTCCCATCTGCTGTTGGCTTTCCTTTCTGCAGCAGTGGCATTACTAGCAGGTGAGCAGCAAATCGGCAACCAGGAGCTCCCTAAACGAGTGCAAACTTGGGGGCAGCCTGAGGTAAGGAGGAGATTCTCTGTGTGTTACAGTTCAGTATTTTGCAGGTTGTCCCACTACCAAGCCCGGTAGGCATGTCCTGCTCTTTTGAAATGCACATGGCAATTGCCAGGCTTGATGCTGTCCCTGACTCCCTCCTTTTTCACAGTGCAAAGACTCCTTGCATCCAACCTGAGCTGCTGGAAAAGCCCCACCACGCAGGCACACCGGCAGAGCTTTGCCAAACTGCTTGTCGGAACTCGCTTGCAGCAGCTGCTGAGCCCAGGTGTGACAAGGGTGGCCTGAGGAGGCAGYGGGGGCTGTGTGTCCTGTCCTTCTCCCACAGCCTGGCTGGACAGAGGACGAAAAAGCCCCTCCACCTGTGGCAAAGCGGCTCAGCACCGAGCCCCCTTCACCTGGTTCCCTGTGCCTTGGGAGGTATCTTTTGCAGGGCGAAGCTTTTCCCTTTTCCGGCTGGGGCTGGGACCGGGCCCCACTCGAATCCAGCTGCTCGTGGGGCTGCAGCCCCAGCTCCCCTGCGCAGGGTTGATGCTGCAGCATGCAGGAGGACCCCCCCCCCCCCTCACTTGAGGGGCAACGCGACCAGACATGGCCCAGGGGGCTGTAAGGGGATGTGGCTTTGGGCAGGTAAGGCTGCTGCTGCGGAGAGCTGGGGGAAAGTGCGAGAGGTAGGTGGGGTTGGGGAGAGGAAATGTATTTACAGAGGGGAGGGTGGTAAGCAGCTCCGCTTGCCTCCTCTAACACTGTGCTGTGTGCAGCRGGCCTCTAAAAAGGCCCTCAAAGTAATTGGGGAGCGTGGGACTTTGCAACGTATCCGTGAGGGACTCGTGCCCGGTGGGCAGAGGGTGTGAGGGGGCTGCAGGGCACCTGCAAGACTTGCCGAGCTTAGGGAGTGGGCCGGTGGCACCGCAGGCGTTGAGCCCTGGAGTCGTGGCTTGGGCTTTCCCCGCTCGCCGCTGCGCGGCTTGGCTGGAGCACCAGGAGGGCTGGGAAACTGCTTCTCTCGCTGCTCCGTGCTGTAGTGAAGGYTATTGATCAGGCGGTAACATTGGGTGTCACTTAGTTTTTATGTTTTACTCCAGCTCGAAGTTCTCTATTCACTTTGCATTAGCAAAGCACCTGGAGGAATGCTCGCTGCCCTTTTAAAACATTTTGCTCTATGAGATCTAATCTCTCAATGGAAATTAGTGTATYGTCATTACTGAAGGTGTAAGTGGAGACTAAATCAAAGTTATGTAGTTAAAACAACCAGCAGAAGGTTAATATTTTCAATAATGCTCCTAAATAGACAAACAAACTACAGAAAAGACAGAACTATGTGTTAACAGCAAAACAAACCATTTAAGAAAATGAAATATTAGTGAATAAACACTAGATGGAGCATATGTTGCACAGCTCTGCTTCTACAGTCGCTCTCTCCCAGGAATTTAAGGTCTTGGATGTAACCAGCTGCCATGTGGCAAAGCGAACCAGAGCCAAGATGTACAGGAGTCAGTAAGTGTAGCTAAAGCCCAAGCGCAGTCACTCATCCTTGATCAGCAAAGCATTTCAGCAAATGCTTCATCTCCAGCRAGTTTAATGTGGCTTGTAGCCCACAGCTGGCTGCTTTGCTGTGAGCTAAAGGATTAGGGCCTTAGGACGTGGTATTTCTGCTTAAAGCTCAATGGCACTGGACTGCGAGGACAGCCTGTGCGTGATCAGTTACCGGGGCTCAGCTGGGACGGGGTCACTTAGTAACCTGCTGCAGCTTCATCTGGGCACAGGGACCCCGAGTGACCTTTTTTTTGAGGGGGGGCAGGGTGGGGTGTTATCCCCACTCTTGTCTCTGTTGGCCTTTCTGTTTCTTTCTGTACCGTGACGAGTAACTGGCTGCAGCTTTGGCTCTCTGTAGCTTGAGCTTTTACCTGCCTCAGTTTGCAGGTAAAATCCCGGCTACTGGAAAATTTGCAGCATTCTGTGCACCTCTCCCAAATGAAAAGCATTGCCTGTATGAAGAGAGAAATGCAGTGAAACCTTTTAATGAAAAATATTAGAAGATATTGGATGATTTAGGACTGTTGTTGAAACCTACAAGTATAAAGGGCAGGGTGGATTTTGAAGAATGAGGTTATTAAATTAGCTTCTTGGCTACTTTGTTGTACTGGTGGCCAGTTTTTTGGGGTTTGTTTTTTTAAAAAGATAACTTCAGTGGAATAAGTGGAGAGGGAAATAGGTAAAATTCCTTTGCATGTGATTTTTCTCCTTGTTTTTATTACAAAACATGGGCTTTGTGTRTGAGTGGGAGCTATTTGAAATAATTGAAAAAATTTTCCTACGGGGAGACACCAGCCTGCCCGCAGCTCAGGGTGAACTCAACCTCCTGCTGCTTGCGCCGCGCTCCCTCAGCCCTGCCAAGCGTCACGCAATGCACCYGCGGTTTAACAGGTGTGACCACGCAGCCCGTGAGATGTTTTTCTACCCACGTGGAAATTTTGAGGGAGATCAGGCAAGCCTTCTAGAGATAGGAAGGCTCCAGAAAATGAGGTGATCTCACTACATCTGYGTTTCCTTTAGTGTTTTTTGACTCATCATAACCAAAACACTGTGCCCTGGAAATGACAAATTGCTCCTCATCTATTGATTTTGGCTGGGGCTGGTGCCTGTGACTAGCTGAGGTGGAAGGTGGGGGTTTATTTACTGAACAACCTCGGGCTGGATAGGACTTGGCYGGCGTCTTTGTGGAGGAGGTGAGAGCCTCCGCGGTGGCCTGATGTGAGCTGTCTGGGTCTGCGGCAGGTACCTGGGAAGCGGCCTGCGTTCGGCGCCGRCTGTACGGCTCGTCTCTCCCCCTACTCCCAAAGGAAGGAGGGATCGGACAAAATTAATCTTCATGAGAAAGGCGGTAGGGTTGTGTGTGCAAGTGCTACTGCTCGCTGCCTCCCGGCAGTGGGTCCAGCTGGATTATTGCTATCAGATACCGTCACTATAAGGCAAGCCTGCCCTGAAGCATGAAGGATGCCTGGCGTAGTCCTTCAGTGTTGCAGCTCATTGCCTGTCTCATCCTACTCAGCTTCTCTAAAAAGTTATTTATGTACTGAGAGAAAGAAGTTGAAGGTCTTTTTTTCTGCCCTGCAGTTTGTTTCTGAATGCCTGGGTGCACAGCTCTCAGCATCTTTAAATGCCTAAAAGCTACTGAAAATCTTGCTCTTGGTTTTTAAAAGCAGCATATAGATCCTAAATGTTGGACAGGTTCTCCAGAGGTTAGGAACAGCAAAAGGAGACTTTCTCAGTGGTGACAGGACTTAAGGAAAATACCAGAGTGAGGGGGAGAAAAATCTGTGCTGAAGGTGCAGCCACAGTATAAGACCCAAACCCTTCACCCAAATCCCAGCAATTTAGGGATCATCTCCAAACACATTCATRTAACACGATCCAACGTGCTTTCAAAGGTGTCCATCAGCAGAGCAATAAGCTGGCTTTGGAATGGGATTTTCCCAGGTTTCTGTCAGAAAGCAATGGGAATGTGTCTATGTATTTATGGCAGGTAAATCAGTGCATGTGTGCACCTTTAGAGAAGCCAAGGGCTTGGATAAAGCAAAATTTTACCTTAACTGTTTGAATATCTGAAGGAAGATGGAAGAGAAGCAACTGTGCCTTCATAGTGTGTGACGCGTCATTTTGCACCAGTCGTTCAGATTAAGACACAATAAAYGTTTTGCTTTACCTAGAGTGGGGCAAGCCACTCAAGGGTGAAGGAACGTTATCCTAAACCACAGTGTTCAGCTGCTTGTGTGTGAACGCGTGTGGTTGGCTCTGTGGGTGAGAGTCAGTCCCTGAAAAAACACGTTTTTATGGGCAAAGCTCAAGTGAGAACATTTCTCAATAATCTCTTTGGTAGAGCTCTCCTGAGAAAACTAGAAAGGACCTTCCYCTGGCTATTTGCGTTTGCCAGTAGAAACTGAAGACAAACCAAAATGTACCAGCAGTCGTAATTCTTAAATTGGTGTGAAGAAATAATGGCTGGTTTAACCTAATTGTGTAAAGAATGTATGGAAAGAGTGATGCCCATCCACGTGGGAGTTGAATTCACAGGTGGTCTTGCAAAGGGTGGAAGCCAGACCTTGATTTATTGGTTCTTACAGGGAAGTGATCTCTCTGCAACCAGTTTTGGGGTTAACTGAAATTTACCCATGTCTCAGAACCTCTAAGATACTCGCCCAGAGACTAGCCCTATTTAATTTAATTTACCATGTGTTGCTTTTGAACTGCTGTATTTCCCGAAGAGGCATGAGGCATGAGTAGATCTCAGTGACTTGAACTCTTCTGCCTTCCATGGGGGCTGCCTAAAGCTGCAGGGACCTGTTCCCCACTGCACTGAGGGGATGGACTTGCTAGCGCTCAGGTTTCCACATGGAAAATGACTGCTGCAAAACTTGCAAACTAAAAATCCTAGTGACTCTGGATATTTTTGTGCCCAGAAGAGGGCWACTAAAAAATATTTGATGCTAAAAAGCTAAATTCTCTAGGATGTTTTTGACTCGAGATMAAAAGTGCTTAGGAACGCAGCTACTTTTGGAGTAACTTTGATAACTGATCATATTACCAAGTATCTACAATGGTGTATCCAGGGATGGCTCTGCTCTTGGGGACGGGGGGGCCCAATCCCACAGGAACATTATAAACCTCACTAAAGTCTCTCTTTGTCATGTAGAGACATGCAAAGACAGTATAATGCAATGGAAATGGCAAATAACGTGTTCCCATGTGTAGGGAGTAAGACCACTGTGTTGCAGAGAGCTGGTGGGTTAGATGCGCAGCAGCCCTCTGTGGGGGGTTCCCTGGCTGTCCCCCCGCTCGCAGGCAGAGGTACGTGGCAGCTGATGCGGAGTTAAAGAAGGGCTTGTAAGAGAAAGCTACAAAGTCTTCACAAGGCGATAACCATTTTTTTTCTGTTTCCATTTTTAGTGTTACTTTGGTAACAAATAACCTATACTGTTCCTGTTTTGTACAATACGGTTCCCCTAAACCGCTGGGTTATACGTACAAGCATGTGCACACCCCCACCCCTGTGCATATTTTTGTTAAGGTCCTTACCACCTGAAAAGCATTAGATTAATCACTGGGCATATAATTTTTTTTTTGGCATTTATAAACTAATTCTGTTATCCAGCTACCTTTCTTCTAAGAAATTTTAGCACAAAATGAGAAGAGCAGCTATCAAGGCTGAAGTCGCTCAGCACCAGTGAATAGTCGGGGTGACTTGAAGTGCGGGATGTCTTTAGATGTGAAAAAAGCAAATGTTGCTTGTCGTTCTCAGCAGCAGTGCCACGATGTGTAGGTGACTTGAGCAGTGATCTTCCCAGCACGTTGTTGTCCACAGTTTTCAAAACTATTTCAAAACTTAATCTCAGCTAAAATTAATCTCTAGATCATTAAACTTGTCAGTCAGTGAGTACTTTCTGAAGGGATCTGAGGATACCCTGTACTGCACGGAGACTGAATTTTAGTGGGAACTCATATTTTCAGGGGCAGGAAAAACCAACAACCTTCTGCTTGCCAAATAATTCTCTATTTGCTCAGAGCTTAGGGTGCCATTTAATACACACATTACCACTTGAATATAAAGCACTCTTCTGCCTTTCTGTGCCAAACAAGGTTTTATGTCATTTGGACAGATGTTTTYGAATTTGCAATCAAACTACTTAAACTCAGTTTGGGGGGGTTCTTTTTGAAAGTTCAGTTATACTCCACATAAAAACAGGGAGTGAAGGCAACCAAATGCAACCTGGCACAAATTTCCTCTGAAAGCTAACCAGTTTCATAACAAATTAAGACTAGCTACGCTGATTTAATCTTATTTTCAGCAGTAACGAGCAGGAGGATGGTGAGGGAGAGCGCAACCCCTGTGTGAGGGCTCAGCCATGCTGTTGGCAGGAGACGGTTGCTCTGTGCCTGACTTCAGCCCAAGCAGGTTTGGGGTCCCACATCATTTTACTTCTAATGGTGCCTACAGCTTCGTTGAAGGCGGTGCCTGTTTCTTGAGTAGGCGAAGAGTTTACCTTGCTAAAGGGTCTATAAGGGCCTGTGCATTCAGTAGGGGGAAAGTAGGATTTATGGTAAATGTAATCCTGCCTTCTTGCCTCTTCTAAAACTCTCCCACAGAGATCAGGTTTGGTGTTCTTTTTTTTCCCCTCCCTCCTTTTCACTGTCCCCTCCAAGGAAACAAAGTAGTGTTGAGTGTCTGTGTTCAGTTTAGATTACCAAGAAACAGCTATTGTTCAGTATGTTAAAAATAAATTAAATCATATTTTGCTCAAGGTCTAACAACTGTGTCTGATTATCATGTGGTATTTACTAAATCTAAGACAGTCATAACAAGGATTGTCATAATAAACATTTTAAAAAGCACACATGCATAAACCTGCTGCTAATAGGGAATATTCAACATGTGGCGGATGCCTATTTCTGTTTTTTTTTAAAAATTCAAAATACTGGCTACAGTTGCTTTCTTAGAGAAGTGTGAAAATATCTTAAATAAATGGCTTCATCTTAAAAACTGATAATAATCTATAAGCTATCTTTGGCTTCAGTGGTAATTAGATGATCTTTTCTTGCAATGCCTGGGGACATCTCTGTTTATCCATTTGAAATCCATGTCCAAAGACAAAGCAACTGCCCCTGCTCCAATCTTTTTGCAAATACATTCGTGTGTGTGCTCAGTCTGGATGGTCACCCAGCTCTCTGTATGAAAACAGCACCCTTGGACTTCCCGTTTCCTACTTCCAAACAGTGTATATTTGCATGTGCGTCTGTATCTACATATATATGAAAATAGTTGTCTGTGTGCAGGTATTTATGTGTGCGTATATGTGAAAACACACATCCTGGGACTTGAAGCAGCCATGATGAGAAGGAGAAATTAGGCCATGCAGACACAGTTATGTTGCCTTTAGTCATCTTCCCATGCCCAGCCTACCTACGTGGGCCCGGGTAGGCATCTCCATCTCTCTCTGCAAGTCTGGGCACRATTAGATTGGCATCTCCACAACCCCAAACTCCCAGGCACAGGGCTCTGCCGACTCAACACAAACACGAAGCTCACGATTTATGATGGTATTCAGATGCCTGGCGCTAGTAATTGATTTCCAGGGGAGTTAGTCTCTTGCATGTCTTTGAGGATCTGGCCCAGAAGCTGTTTGCTGGAAAATGCCTGAAAGCTACTTGCAGTCAGATGGCAGGGAGCCGTGACAAGGATCAGCAAGCTGGACATTGCTGGCCGGGTGACCACAGTCCCCAGGGATGCAGCTCTCGTGTGGTGGCGTGTACTTGTTTGCACAAATCGGTGACTGACCTCGGGGTGGGGAGGAAGGACCAACGTGGGGAAATGTTTGCAGAAAAGCATGCGACTTTAATTATGGGATTAGAATTAATTATAGGTAGGATTTAGCAAATACCTGCCTTTGAATACATTTTCCTGTTCTCTGCCATACGGCATGCGCTTGAATCCTCTGCCTAATGCTCTCTTCTGGGCAGTTTGCCTACAGTCTTGGTGGCAGGCGGCTTTGATGGAGCCACTTAAGCAACTGCCACTTGCTCCCCGCTCAGCGATCGGCTGCGCAAGGCACATAAACCCRGACCCAATGATGTGGAACACACAAAGTGATCAAAGCGTAGAACTGCCTCCCCGCTTATCGGCACGTAATCGCCCTCCCGGTGCAGAGCCCAGGACTGGCGGCCAATGCGTCCGAGCACAGACTGTTTGTTCGATGTGGGAACTGAACTGAGGGCTCCTTCTCTGAAGCGGTGGTGCTACTGGGTGCTGCAGAAGGAGCTCCCCGTGGGGCACAGGCACTGACACCATCCAAGGAATTTCCCTTATCRGGTGTAACAGGTTTGCTGTGTGCAGCCCACTGGCAAGGAGGCTGGTTTTCATGGAAATGCTTTTATAGTCAACCGACCATCTCCTGGGGGTGTTCTTAGTTTGGGGATTGTTTTGGAAAAACGCTTCACATCTACTGCCAGTCCTCTACCCCAAAATAAATGCAAAGACAAACAACTGGAGATGCGCTTCAGACTGAAGTGCTTGATCCAGTATGCTGAACCTCGAGGTGTTGATAATGAAGTGTGGTGATTACTGGTTGCAAAACTGTGGACAGGGAACTACGGGCTCTCTTTGGAAACCTCCCTTCTCAGCTGTCACTCATCACTCTCGGCCTTACTCTGCTCTGAGATGGGTTGTGCTGGCTACGTGCAGTAGAAGCCCCCAGATTTTCATGGTACAACTGTTTGCATGTTATTATGGTACAACGGTTTGCAAAGAGTATGACAGCATTTTACTGTTTTCATCCAAAGCAGTGCCTGCTATGAATTATACTCACTGGTAAAAGTGTAAAATTTTCCATTTTGCTACCTCTTGGTTCAGCCAGCTACAGCTTTGTGAACAAGCCACATGCTAGCAATTGACTCTAAATGACAAGTGAATAATCTGCACAGTTTAGTGTTAAGCTTGTTAATCAGTGAAATGCTCCGTCTTAYCAGATGTATGGGAGTAGACAAAAGTGAGGGAAGAAGATTGTCTCTTTCTGTCGCAATTAATAAAATCAAATGTATCCTGAATCTTCACCCAAATACTCACAAGTGGCAGAGAGTCTTATTCTGAAGGATATCTACCAGTTTTACTGTTCAGAGAACTCTTAGTTCCTCATTTGGTTAATCAAAGTATTGTACTAAAAGCAGAAAAAATAAAATATATTCTTTGTGAAGGTGTGTTGAGTCCTAAAGAGACACAAAAGATCAACTCAGGCTATATATATTTTCTTCTAATACAGCCTGGTTTAGGTTTTCTTTCATGTGTCTGGAAAGACTGCTTAGAGGGGGAGCATTGTATGAATTAGTAGATCTCGATACCTTTAGGAAAGCTTAGATGTGTATGCAAAAATCCCATTCATTAACATCTGCAAGACACAAATAGGTGCTAGAGTACATATTTTTCTTAAACACTTCCCAAGAAGTGGAAATAGAAAGGAAAACCTTGATTATAAAAGTGCCTTTGGTAATGACAATGGCTGATTGTTACAGATGTTGCAGGGAAGATATCTGTCTTTCTATTAGATTAAACGTTATGTAGAGCAGTACAGGTGTCTGCGGATGTAGTATTCATGTAGGCTTGACTTTTCAGACTAGCTAAGCTACACTTGGTGCCAAACCTGAGGAGACGAGGGAAAAGTGGCCAGAAACTGCTCTTGTGCTTCTCTTGATCCTGAGGCTGTAGCAAGTGCCGTTTCAGTCGCTAGTGCCGTTTCAGTCGCTGGTGCCGCTTGAGGTCTGACTTGCCTTGCATGGCCTGTGGGCCACCCGCAGGCACCCTGCTGTGGTGTGATGTCCTGCCACTCCATGGCCACTGTCACTGTATCTTCATTTTGGGGGTAAAAAGGCTGCACTGTGTCCTGGGTGGATAGACCCTAGCCACAGCGTAGGGAAAGGCAGGTGTCTCTCTCCGTTACCACCAAGGTCCGGACGGTGCTCTGCAGTGGGGCATTTTGGGAGGCGAGGGCTCCTGAAACTTCTTGGGTGCTTGAGGCAGGCAGGAGGGCTGGCTCTTTGGAAAGGGGTAAGTTTTAGTCTCTTTATTACCAGTGATGAAGCAGGGATTTCTCTAAGGTTTAGAATGATATTTCCTCCACCCCTTCCCTCCTCTTTTTAGCACTGCACGCATACTGATTAAATTTAAGTGTTTTACAGTGATCTAGATGGGAGCCATTAACCCCTAACAAGGCATCAAGATCATGAAATCTCATTAAGAAAAAGAGTCTAATTCTGGGTTCACTGGTTCTTTGGTTGAAGGCTTTTGGTTATAGAGAAACTTTATTTTATGTGCCCCTTTGTAGTGATCATACTTTAGCCTTTGCAGCCTGGACAGTGTTTACTTTAACAATCCTGGGAGTTCTTGAACTATAAAGCAAGAAATCTGTGCGGGACACTCTGAAGTACTTGGCCTGATCTTAATTTGAAACAATTTATTGTTCTCTGTGACTCCTGTTGCAATCCTGTGGCCTTACGCATTGCCTTCTTGCCATAAAATTTGCTCGATTGCCTCTTTCTGAAACCGGCACGGCATAGCATTTCTGCTCCTTTTCTCACTTTGATGGCATACAAAATGTGTTTTCTTGGCTCTTGCCCTCATGCTTCTTCATGACTTTTTTTTTTAAAATAAAAACAAAAGGCTTTGGAGGCTCTATTTCAGAGATTAATCGTTACCACTTACAATATTTCCGTTCGCTGTGCTTTGATGAGCCTGTCAAGAGAAAGAACAGCTTCTCTCTCCCGTATTTTTATTTGCTGYGTTCTAACTTTGCAGCTCCTCAAAACCCCAAAGTCCCAGTCCAAAGGAGATATGAAAACAATAACAAATGTCTGTAAAATATTTTTCTTGAAAAAAACTCCTGTCTCTTAGACAATTTTTATTGGAAGGTTACTTGCCATTAAAAAGATTCCTACCCTCTGCATACTTTTCCTACCTTTGCTCAAACAGTGGAAGAAATGATCTTGCCTTGGAAGGTTACACATACTAGAGTACTCCTCCGTGATAGAAATCAGGAGAATGTTTTAAAATTATTTAGCAACAGTTATTTTCCTATTTTATTATAAAATATTGCAGATATTGTCATATTTGTTAGGATGTGCTAATCTTAGTCATGACCTGACACTGTTCCATTCACAAAAATCAAGCAGATATTATCTCACAATCATATTTCCTGAATGGGTAAATTTTATTTTTTATGCTACTTTTCTTGATAAAGACTAAGATAGCAATAACCACAACTAAACACTCATTTGGTTAAAATGGTTTCAAAACTGGGCTTTTAATTTTTATAAAAGGCCCTTTGTTTCCTGGGTCATATCTATGGGCAGACATGAAGTTGAAAGTTGCTAGATGGTTGACAGTGGATCTACCAATGTACACCTCTTCATAATCTGGCACTTGGGTGCCATCACCACCAAAAACTCTAGTGTACTCCTCTACACTGCCACCATGGCTGAACTGCACACGTACATCCCTGTGTCATGCCAGACAGATCTGCCCATAAAGACCTTCTGTCTTTTCCTCTTGTGCAGCAGGTAGGAAAGGCTTCTTATTCAAGTCTACTTCAACACATAACCACTTGGCTAGTCAATGGGCAGAAAGACAAAGATTGAAATCATTGTTACTTCTTAACACGTGTAACATGTATAGGCCTACACAGCTGCCGCTCTCTTCCCACTCTACAGGTGCAGAAATAAGGGTGGCATGACAGCACCTGGAAAACTTTCAACCTGACTTGTGAAATACTCCCTGTAGTTTGATTCAGTGAATACTTATAGTCAATGTTTGCCACATCTCTCAAAAGCACAGTAACGAAAACGAATACTTCTGAAGCACACACACGCACACACGCAAAAGACACCCCACCCCCACCCCCCCACACACACTTATCCTGGATCCATGAAAATATATAGTCATTTAAACTCCAAAGTTGCCATGAAGCAGAAATAATTTCCTAAATGCAATTTAGGAATTTCCTAAATGCAATGTGCTATGGTTTAAAGGACTTGAAATTACCATATCTGTCACCTTTGAATAACCCAACCAAGGCCAAAGGAAAGTAAAGCCAAGTACTGAAGAGCAAATACTATCGCTCCCTCACTTAAGTCTCTCAACTCTACTCCAAGARAAACAATATGAAATGTTCAGTGCAGCCATTTGGACCCATGATTACCRGTAACTGTGAGACTAGCAAATATACAGGCTATAAAGCTGGTCAGTGCTCAGCTCTCCTGTCTAACTGTTATAAAAAGTCTGSAGCGGGAGCTGGCACTTGCATTTCATCAGTACTGCAGCCAGGATGAAGGACTATGCCAGCGGTGATAGGCTGACAAACCTGTTGCTGAACTGGATCAAAGGGGGACACCAGCCTCCCTTCAGCTGCCTGCAGCACTAGGAGGCAGAGGTGGGGCTGGAAGCACACGAGCAAATAGGACTGGAGGGGGAAACTAAAGCACTTCAGTCCATAATCGAAACCCAACTCCCAGACCAGGGACTGATTAGCTGTTGCCTGAGCTGGCAGGCCACTAACGTCCTCCTCAGGGGCTGCTTGGTCCCAGCGYGCAAACCTTCCTTAGCGCAGGGTGTGGACCTGAGGCTCCCTTTGCCTCCTGACACCTCCCAAGCTTTCAGGCAAAGTCTCTCATGGCTTTCCTCCTCCCCAGGCCTCCTCCCGTCTGCTGTGATCTGTGCCAGCTCCCACCCACCTCCTGGGAGCTGATGCCTGTAGCCTGCTGGCTGGGGCATGCCGAGGAGGTAGGAGATGCGCACTTCAACACCCTTTGCTAAAGGGAGGAATTAGAGCCCTCTTCTGCAGCCTGAGTAAAGGCTGTGCTTGAGCTGCTGACGGCTGCTCAGGGTTTGAAAGAAAAATTTGGCACCTGCCTTCAAAAGAGGACTGGGGGCTATGAGCTGAAAGCGGAGGGACTTGCGCCTCTGTACTTCATTCACCAGAAGGCACTTAGACCCAGGAGAGAGCTAGGATTTAGGATGAACTGCAATCTTCAGCTTTTCCTATTTGGCTGGCTTAGGCAGCTCCCCAAACAGTGGCTTTTGTGAATCCCCCTTCGAAGTACTTAACTCCCCTTACACACATGCATGGAGTCCAGGCATCTAATTCAGGCATGTGGACTCCATTATGGGGCCAGATGTAAACATCCCGTCATGGATTAGGATCTGAAAAGTTCTATATCCTGTATTGTCAGTCAGCTAAGGCCTCCATTTTCCCTGCCCAGTCCTCCTTTTTTGTTTCAAAATATGGATTTTTTTGAAGCAGATATGTATTTTWAAAAATTCTTCTTGTATCTATGCAAAGAAGTAGTTAAGGCATGTGCTAGCTATTCCCAGGACTATGCAGTTAAGACAACAATGACTAACTTCACAAAATMTGGCATTAGAAAAATCAGTGCACTTAAATGAAATCATATTCTTCCCCACAAACTTTGTCCAACAGATTCTTACTGCTGAACATCAGAACCAAAGGTTCATGGCTACCTACCGGCCATGGCTTAACCAAATAAAAAATAAATCTACTAGGCAGATATTTCTCTAGCAAGGAAAAAGGACCCTTGTTTCTCCAAACAGCAGAATGGCTATCAGCAGTGCTTACAATGATTTTCTTTTGTTTGTTTGTGTTGTTTGACTGTGAGATGGGGCACCTACATTAATTCTAAGTTAATTTTGTGTTAGGTCAAGAAAACTGCTCAGATTTTCAGACGTTATTGGAAATCATGTGTTCTTAATAGAAACACTTCTAATGTGCTTTGTGGAAGGCTTGTTTAACCATGCTAAGGAAAGAGATATTCTGAAGTACATAATTATAGCCCACAGGCTCAGAGTTTGAGAGGGGTTTTTTTTAGATCTGAGCTGTATTCCCTGAAAATTGTTGCAAAATTCTCAATAAATTAAATAACAAGGCTGATTAGATCCTGCAGGAATGAGCTCCTTAAAGGACTGTACTCGCAAGTTGTGCTAGTAAAGTCTTCCAGGGACTAATGTTTCCAAAAGATGTGTTTGCAGCTTTGTGAGCTCCAAAAACCTTTGAGGGATACTTTGCCAAGTGCTAGTACTGGACGCAGGGTGCAATTTAGGCTATGTTTAGAGTAGGAGCACTTTTCTGCTAAAGGAATACTAAATGGCAGAGTGCTTCTAGCTGAGAAGCGGCCATACCAGCAACTCTGAGCAATGTGCTGGGATAGTAAGCCCTGCCCATACATGCACACATAAGCATATGCACACAAATGAAACAATCCGTAAGAATTAAAATAAATAACTCAAAAACTCCCAAGTCAGCTTTGCTGGTATTACTGCATCTATGTGAGTAGCTTGTGGCGGCATAACTGTTTCACACTGCTGGCTGACGGGACCCCAGAGCACAGCAGCTTCACGGCAGGCAAAGGAAGAAGTGCCTGGAGGAAAGCTGGGTTATGAACAGGGGGGAACGTGTGAAGGAATTAGCTGAGATACCAGAGATTTAGCAGCTCTCTGCTTGGAATTGAGGGATAATCCAATTTCTTCCATCTTCACTGACTTAAGCTTTAATAATAAATCAGCAGTGACTGTACTGGACAAAAATCTAAGAGCTTTTATAATCTGTGGGATTATATGGCATCCATGTTTGCTCTTTTGTTAGACACTTTTCATTACAGATTTTTGAAAGTAACATTTCAGAGAGGGGAATTAATGGAGAGTTTTCATCTCTTATGGAGAGAACTTATGGAGAGTTTTCATCTCTTCTTTTAAGACATAGTGGGCAAAATGGACAAACTACTGCCACATGACAATGCCATTGCTTTTAAATGCAGATTCGGATGGATTAGTTTCAAATAATATCTATAGAAAAAAATTATCACCCTCCTCTCTTCCTTCTTTTCAACCTAAAAGGCAGCACTGGTAATCAAAATCACTAAGAAATTAAAAAAAAMMCAAAAMCCAAACAACTCAGTATCTTTCATTTTTYGGCAGTTTTGTTTCTTTTGCCTATTTAGGCTCTAGACTGGATTATCTCCTAATGTGYTGACAAATCTCATAAATCACCTTTGAGAACTGCTGTTAAATTCTACCCATGCCTCTCCTCTTCCTGAATTTATTTTATCTCTCTTCTCTTTATGACTAATAGCTATACCTTGTTTTATCCTTTCTTGTACTTATATTTATTCCCCAAATGATGCAGAGTCTCTTAACACTGGTCAGTTGAAAATTATTTACTGTTTTTGATATTGTAATAATGATTTTGTGCCGTTATGTCTTTGGTTTGGAATGAAGTCCTMGTCTTGATTAAATGTGACACCTGAAATGAACTTCTCTTCAAAAGATTAAGCCATGACAAATTGTCCAGAGGAAGGGAGAGATTTGTGTTTTCCTCCACTTGCAGTCATGAGTATATTGTGACCATACAACACCGGTGTGGCATTCATAATGTAGTGATAACTGTTACAGAATATGGAAGACAAACRTACTTATTTTTCCTTTGGAAATGCAAAATTATTAACATAATATTGTTGAAGAATTTTCCTGGCTAGTTTTCCCTTGGCTGCCTCAGGCTAAAAATGACTGCTGAAGTTTAATATTTTATGAATCCTCCTGACTATGAAGGTCTAGTAATTCTCCTTGGGAGGATCTGTGACACAGATAAAATCAAGAAATCTGAACAGACATGAYGGAAAACTGTATGCAGTAGTGACTGTAACTTGGAAAAATTTGTGTCCCATCAGTTCCTGTGCATCAATTACACTGGTAAATATCTGTTTTTTAAAGTAAAAAAAAYGAATATTTCCTAGAGGTCAGTAATTCAGGCCTCCACAATTGTAAAGAAAAACCATACGTGACCTGGAACAAATTTTTCTCAAGTGACTCAATTAATTACTTCCATGTGACAATTAGCAACATCAGAAGCTTATAAAATTCAACAGTCGGGGAGCTGGTCACTTGTGCAGACCAGCAATTTGAYATACATAGATAACCCCATTAATTTTTAATGAGAACTATAACCTGTACGAAGTTTGCTAGTTGTTAAATATTTTTAAATGTATCTCAACCTATATATACCCAGACAGTTATCCATGCAGTAGACTATGTCCTGTTTTTCTTAATCAACCAAAGCTACAATGACGATTTTGCTCAATTAAGTACTGAAGAATTTGGCTGAGTTTTATTCAATTCCTGGCAGTAGGAAAAACTGGTCTTTCCAACAGTAAGTGCCAGTGCAAAATATTTTGACAAGGAACAAATGTCAATTTAGATCTATGAAATTCCCATTTTCAGGCTGTAAAATTAGAATTGCTCTGGTTTGTATTAGCTTAAAAATACCCAAATCCTGGCCTACTATTGTGTAGCTAAGTAAACAGGTATCCGCTACTGGCCCAGATTCTGTCCTCAGTTATAGTAGCATTTTGACTGCAGTGGAGGTAATTCCTATTTATAAACAGAATAACCAGTATCACTGAGTCCTAACTTTTCCATGTGCTCAATTTATTGATATTGGTATTCTTCTGCTGTAGAAATGATCACAGTGGTTAAGTGTTTCTGGTTTGAAGTGGACAGCAGTGATTGTCATTGAGTCCATTTTACTGCATCTTATCTTGCTAATGATGACATTTAATGGGATGTCATAGATGAACAGCTTTATTTGCCTAGCCCCTCTGAGCTAAAAGGAAAATTTCCAAAGATGGAAGAGTTGGAAGATAAGTGGGAGTGTTGCTTTCCTTTAATTTTTTTGAAGGAAATGTTTTTCTTCTCATTCTTTTCATCTATTCAAAACTAYCCCAAATTCTTCCTGAAAATTGGGCTGGAGATGTCATGAGAACAGACATTATTTCATATATCTGATACATCTTTTTTTTTAACTGGTGACAAAGGTCCCGTTTAATTAAATGAAAGGAGACTTTGGATGTCTTTGTTGATGTACAGTCCTACAGACAGTAGGAGAATGAGGGAAGAACCTGTAAAGTAAACGTATCTATTAAATTAAAAATACATACTTATGTTCAGACTTGAYTATTGTTTTACAAGGAACTCCCAAGAAAACATGCATGTGGATCCCATTTCCTGCAGAAGTTTACTTTAAACACTCATGAAATCAACATATCATACTTCAAAGATTTCTTAGTTTAGCTAGAAGTAGGGCTGTAAATGTTCTGCTCATATCCTTCACCATGGCTTCACTGATGCTATCAGCCAACCTGCTTCGTACCTGCGGAAAAGACTCCTTCTCTTTGGCCTGCTAGGGAGCTCTGTAGGCCAAGTATCAGCGCTACAATCAGGTCTATAAATTTTCTARATTATTTGTGTGCTGGAGTTTCTCTTGCCATTGTGACGAAGAAATAATTGAGTTGCAGAACTCCACCAGTACATATGAAGCTCATTGAATTTTATTCTCTAACAAAAGCATTATTTTGTAAATGGAAAAAAAAGTATAAATGTAAGCAGATACATATGTTTTTGATATTTGAACCCATTTAATTATATCATTAGTTTTGCCAAATAACATGACATGGACAAGTTAGATGTTAGCCTTTTTTCTAATTTAACCAGAGTGATCACGTATATTGTGTGCTGGTTACACGCACTATTATGTTTGATCTTTGTCCAGCCACAGAAAATTGATGCAAAAAAAAGCATGGGAGGGCCCAGGGCTTCAAAATGTGTTAAACTCATTACAAAGACACTTYAAACTTACTCATCGTTCAGTCTTGTTCACTCTTGGTGATGATGCCTCACTGACTAAAAGTAATAATCCTAAATTGAATTGTTTTGTAAAGAAATGCAGTGGTGCCATCTTTTTTCCTTGTAATTATAATATAGATGATTCTCAAGAAAAACACAATTTGAAGGTTACCACATTTTAAAATGCGTATCTATGGCCTTGCTCAACTGTGTGCTGCCAAAGCACRCGCATTAGAAATGAGGTGGCAGTGTCCAGATCCAGAAAAGCCAACATTTTTTACTGCAGATATAACATAGACTCCCACAGTTGCTATCTCTGAATGTGGGGCTGATGCTCTGAATCAGAATGGTGAAACAGGCACATGCTGAATGTTTACTGTTCTCATAAGATATTCTTTCTTTCCTACAGTGCTGGAGGGGAGGGGGTTAGAAAATGATGATTGTGAAATACTGTTCCTATGTCAGGACACACTGCCCCTAGAGAACTAAGGAAATATCTGGCTTAGACTTTTTCCCAATGAATTCCTAAGGATAGACTTAGACATGCTAGTATCTCTGAAAAAGACCGAAGGCAGATTATAAACTGTCTGGTATTGCTGAGCTAAATAATGATTGGCCTCTGGCTCTCAGAAAAACTCCTATGTTGGACTTGAATCCTGCCTGCTTACTCACATCTACAGTCCCTTACAGGGACTACAGTAAGGGGTGGCAGAATTCTGGTTGTGAGTCCTGATCTGGTACGTCTGGACACCGTCACTCAAGCAGCAGGCTCAAGTTTTAAAAGAACTAGAGATCTTTAAGCATGCGTGTAAGCTTGTTCAAAACTACCCCATGACCTTGGGCAAGTTATCTACAGCACCACTTTTTTTCGTTCCTATGGAAAAGGCAGGCCTGATCCACCAGCCCCTACTCCTTCTCTGCGCGTGTATGTATTGCTTGCTATCACTCCCCAGCTCCTACTTTTTGGCATGTTCTAATCCCTGCTCACAAGTTTCTTCCACCTTGAGCATTACGGTTTATACTGGAGAAGGAAAGGAGCAATGAAGAGAAGCAAACCAACAGGGGAGTTTCTTGTAGTGTCTTAAGGTCCCTCAGCTCACACATCTCATTTAGGACACATCTGGAGTTCAGGACTCCAGACAGAGTCTACAGTGCAGGAACAGAAATAACTTGGCAAGCCAACCTGTGGTGAGTATCAAGAKGGTGCAGCCTGACTGGCTAGCGATACCCATACTACCTGATTCAAAGTTAAATCTTTGATACCTCTGCAAAACATTGCAGATGCTTCTGGGACTGCTGTATAGGTATTGCCATGCTTTGCCAATCTCCTTCAGCTCCTCATTTGCAAAATAGGTCTGAAACTTCTTACTTAGTTCTGAGTGATGMTCTAAGTAGTACGTTGAGCATTTTAATGAGGGCTATACTAAGTCATCAGTCTTCTCTTATCTTTCTCCTGCTCACRAATGTGTAACACACTAACTTATGGAGAGAAGAAACCTTTGGTGGCAGTAAGCTCTTTTATGCACTACATTMTTTCTCACAGTCTCCAGTCCCTGCAGTTGACCGTTTACAGGTCTCTGTGAACCTCTAACTTTAAATAAAGCCACACAGAGACCACAAGTCAATCTTGATGAGCAGACACATTTATTCAGGTTCTCTTCAGGGTTATRAGACCCAAAAGAATAGTTTCCTGAAAACATATTTGTCAAGAAGATGAGCACTCAAGATAAACAATATAGTGGAGGCTGAAAAAGAAATTAAAACAGGACATCTCCCCCTACATTGTTTGCTTAAGCAAAATCAGATGGATTTGTCTCTGGGGACCCCAGGACYGGAGCTCCTTTTTTTTTCATGCTAGGTGCCATATTTTGCCTGCTCTTTTTTTCTGGCCTTGCTTTTGTATATATCATAGTGTCTAAAGCAATTATTGATATCGCTTATTCTACTTTATCCATGCAAATTGGAACTGCAGTTGCAATTAATATGAAACCGTAGGTGCTATCCCCAGTTTTTCTTAAATCCTCACTGTATTAYTTAAATTCTACATGCTATTGCTTCTTCTGAATTCATTGCTTGGTAATGCAATTACCATGTAAATGCAGTTCATTAACTCTATTTTAACCTYCACACAAGCATCCTCTCTATGCCTTTAATTACAACAGCTTTCAAGAACATTTGCCTTCACAGTCTATGATGCCATTAAGAGCTGGAATAGTACTTTACAATTAAAGGGACACTCTGCCTTGACATTATCGTTTATCCCATATTAGGTCACTATTTTGTACATTTTGGAGCCACCTGAAATTAGCTTGCTTCTCTAAGGTACCTACTTCACTCCAGTTTTAAAACCACCAGAGCAACCTTTTTCAGAGTCTCTTCCAGGAAGGCTTCAGTCCTAGAAAAATGTGTGCTTCACTTCAAACCAAACCAAACCAAACCAAACCAAACCAAACCAAACCAAACTAAAAACTGTTAGAAGAAATGGGTCTTACTGGAAGGAAACTTTACAACAACCCTACACATTGTGGGAGAGGAATAAAGTTTTAGGCCCTGATACTCATCTCTGAGTAGTGTAATTTAGAAGAATCTTCCTTTGTATCAATGGCATTGTCCCTGTGTAAAATTGGGATAACATGCCTGAGCAGAAACAACAATGGCTTCTTGTTTGTAGCTAGTCCATCTCCTGAGAAACAGCAGAGTAGCCTTCCTTACTGCCAACTTTCCAATATGGCATTCAGTGAAACTGTAAAAGTCTTGGGGAGAAGGAGGAGAAGAGGGTAAAGAAGCACCGACCAAAAATCACACTAGCCTGGTGCAGATTAGTCCATTAAAAAGAGAAAAGAGCGTAATAAGGTCTGGAGTAATTGTTCGTTTTAAGTTCAGTTTTAATCACATAAGTYCTTGTCATGCTGTAAGCAGCCCAGTTTGCTGAAGGAAGAAAGAAAACAAAACAGGGCATGATTTGGGTAAAATGCATGGGGAGGCCAGGTCTTTTGCGTGCATTGGCCTCCTGCCACGGGCTGTTTCCAGTGCTCCAGCTGGGTGGGRCAGGGATGCTGCAGTCCTTGTGTCTCCATCCATTCAGTTGCTGGTTCCTCCACCTCCACCCTCTCCCAGGGTGGCAGAGCAAGCCAACCTGGGGCTGCTGTCCCAGGGGCTGCCCTGGCCCCTGTGGATTAGCCCTTTGCTGCTAGGGGGTTGGGGTAAGGCCTCCTACCACCATCAGTGGCCCCCACCTTCAGGCTCAGCTGCTGAGGCTGTGCCCTGCTTTTGGAGCTCACCTGTTAGGACTGAATGACTAGGTAGTGCTGATGAGTGGAAAAAGAGCTGAAATGTGTGATCGAAATGAGCCTCTGAAAGCAGCAGAAAGGCTGGCACTTGCATGGTTGTATAGCGGAAATATTATYATTCCTAAGGAAAAGGTACTATTTCTACAGCTATAATCTAAGACATTTTTCTCTTTAGCACCAAAGCCACACACTGGTATTCATCTAGGCTTAATGCAAACACTGCATCAGGCAGTTCAGGGATAGTCAGCTCTTATGAGCAATGTTAGCTTTGTAAGCTTTGTTTGGAGTTTTATTAGATTCCCTACTGCAACCTTCAGTAGACAAAATGGGCTTGACATTTAAAACCCATTTTGTATAATTTTCCTAATTCCAGATACAGTCACCATAACTAATTTGTGGCAATAATCAAAAGAGAATTAGATATTTATGTATCCTTATTTGTAACCAGGATAAAAAAATGGATTGTTAGCAAATATATTTATAAAATCCAGCACACTGAATGTCAAATGTTGTAGCAGTGCATCTGAAGATCGAATGTTTCTTGTCGATGTATATATATTTAAACACCGACAGCTACTACAGCCAATTCAAATGTCTGTTGGAGCAATTTTTGATCAGTATGGAAACTGTATTGGGTTTTCACGGGAAGTCCTTGAGAGTGGACACGTCTCGCTACTGAAGCTGCCCCGTAGGTGGCGTGAGCCATCCACTCAAGCACAGACAGAGCCCTACCACTCCACTTGCAATTTTTTTAAAAAAGCAAAATAATAGAAACATGTTCACATAACTGTCTTTTATATAGGTGCTACTGCCTCTGTTGGCTGGGGCACAGCTGTGTTACGCTGCCTTCGCGTCAAAACTATCATGTAATGATAAATTGTAAAGATATTTCTTTCTGGTAAAGGTAAAATCTTATCTTAAGACACAGTGTTCAGCTGTGTCTTTGAATGACGAGGGACCTCTCTTCTCCCAGTTACTTCGATGACCTACAGACAGCTCATGACAAACAGTGTATTCCTGGTATTGGCCAGGGCAGATATGATAGAAGCTGAGCGTTAACAAATATATTTCTCTTTAGTCTTTTCTGGCTTCTTGTCTTTTAGTCTGTGTTTACTTTTTCAAACGCTATCTCCTGTTTGTCAAAAGGCAAGGGACTTTCTTTCTAGCTATCCTAGAAGTGTATCATGTTGGAATGTGCTTTGCCCTGAGCACATCAAATCCTGCAGGTTTTTCTGCTGGTGAGTAGAAAATGGTGAGCACCAGCCCTTTGATATTAATCTTCCTATATTTAGGGAAGAAAGGGAATGAATTTTGAGTGTGACTGCAGTTCCTATTCAGCTATACCTCCCAATTAGGGATCATATTCATTCCTGGCTAGGTTTAATTGCATGTGAAATGGTGTTAGTATTCCACACCTGACCATGGTAGGAGGAGGTAACATGTACGTTCAGGCATCTATTCTGCTCCATTCAGCACTACTAAACCTCAGAGCAAAATCATCCATATCTAGGTAAAAAGTGAGGGGGGAGAGGAAATTGAAAGGAGAAGGAAATCAAAGGAGGATTGTCTGGAGAGAACTTCTATCTTCAGCTCTTCACAACCACTGAATACTTGTGCAGGTAACTACTATAGTTTTAAACCAGGTAGAATGGACATTAGGTTTCAGGTACAGTAAAGAAAATTTAATGAAGGGACCGAACAACAAAATACGTTTTGTATTTCAAGATACAAAAATATCTGTCTCAAGAAGGGTATGAAGGAATATGTTGCACAGCAGCTGGAACCAGGTATTCTGCCTGACCTTGAAGGACAAGGTGTGCAAAGTATCCAAGCATTTAAGACTGGAAATAGATCCCTCATGACATTGTCAGGTATGCCAGTGGGAGTTACAGGGGAAACCCCACCAGGAACCTCTCAGCACCTATAGGCACAACGTGGGCTTGACTGTTTGGCACTTGTAGTGTGCACAACAAACTCCTAATGTATGATCACGCTGCRATGCACCAGGGGTTGCAAAGCCAGGAACACAAATAAAAAGCTCATTTGGAAGATTAAAAGAATACACTTTGCAAAAAATTTAGCCAATAACTGGCTCACCTACTGTCCTATTTTTAATATTTAATCCCATTCACAGTCCTAAGATACCTCTGACTATTCCAAGCCCAGGAAAGATGCACCCAAAGACAAGATTAATAGGGAAGGTTTTTTCCTCATTTGTTGCTTCAGCAGTACAGGCCTGAATATTGGAAGTAGCGATTTCACAGAAAACAGTGGTTGCACTCACTTCTTAGGTACATAGGTAATAAAACTCTTCTTTGGATTTCTGAGGTTATATACCTCCAGTCTCCACTTCGTTTAAATGTAGTTGAGTCCAGGAAATAAAAATATCATTGTCAGTATTTCACAGGCCAGAGCTAAACCTTTCCTAAAGGAGATGTTATAATAATATCCAGAGGAGGGAATGAACTCACTGCAGGCAAAAATTATAATAAAAATAATAATTAACAATCAGACTCCTCCAAGCCTCCTTTGGTTCAACTACAGACTGTAAGAGATTTCTCATAAAAGCATTTGATATTTTAATGTTACTGTACATTGGTTGGGAAAAGAGGAACATAACCTGTTGAGAGTTAACATTTTAGGACTCTTCACCATCATGCTAAATTTGATACTGCGTTTTCAGCAAGAAAACTGCAGGCCGCTTGGCTTAACTGAAGCTGGGTAAGCCTCTTAGATTATCAAATGTCACATAAAAAAATACCAGGCAAGTTGGGGTTGAGGAAGTGTTAAAGCTTTGTTAGTATGGCGTGTCCTCAAATAATTGCAGAGTGCCAAACACAGAGCTTCTCGTGTTCCTTCAGGCTGAGCAGGGATGCCAAGTATACAGAATTGGAAGCTGTCTATCAGGGTTTTTTTAGTTGCTTGATACTGGGCAGACAGCAGAGACAAAATACCAAAAATGCCTGAAACCCTTATGACCTTTCACTGCAAACTGTGAACTTTGTCTGCTAAACTCAAATTTCTATTTACACTGTCAGCACAGGCTCCACGCTGTTGCCTTTTCTTTGTCTTTCCAGTTTGTCATGTATTGAGGGACAGCTTCACAAACACTGCACAGGAGGGGGGACCTGAGCACATTCCAGACCTTTTGCAGGTTCAAAATACTAAGTCTCCATGTTGTGGATTTCTTAAAAATAGCTTTAAAGCAAGCAAAGTAGCATGAAATATGCTGTTTGCACACAAAGCAAGTATTCTACAGAAAGCTTTAGCTTTGCCATCAGCTGGCATGGCTCACATTCCCACGTTGTTCACCGACGCCATGCTGCTGCATAGCTGACCCCATTTACACCATCTCCCGTTTATGCCAGGAATACACAGGCAACTACAGAGTAAATGGTCCAAAATGCATTCAGTAAACTACTGCATCAGCTTCTCAACTAAAATATCCCTGATTTCAGCATCGTGCTCCAACATTCATCCACCCCTTGTAAATCATGAGCTAGACTGCTGCAGTGAACAAGTACAGGGGAAATTTCAGATGTATAAAGTAGAAATTGTGAGAGTGAGTAGAAAAGTGAGGGTGACTGAGCACTGGCATGGGTTGTGCAGAGAGGTTGTGGAGTCTCCATCCTTGGAGATAATTCAAAAGCCATATGGACATGGTCCTGGGCAACCGGTCTAGGTGTCCCTGCTTGAACAGGGGAGTTGGACAAGATGACGTCCAGAGGTGCCTTCCAACCTCAACCATTCTGTGATTCTGTGAAATTRTTMCTATGCAAGACTACTATGAACTGTAATATTTGACAGTATTTGCATAACTTTTGCAATTGAAAAAGGATATCCTTAACCTGTTACTTAAATAAACCCAACAACTACATTGAACTCCTTTGAAACTAAATAGAAGGTTGAATTATATAACAAATATTTTAGCTGAACTGTCATTATTAGCTGGGTAATTCTTTTGACTGTATTTCAAATTTAATTTCATTCTGTGGTAGCACTCCCTGAATTTTACAAGACAAAGGTATTAATGAGTTCTGTGTCTGAACTCTCTGGAGTCTAGAAAACTGTCTTAAAAGGTGACATTTCCAGAGACTTTTGCATAGAAAATACATTGGTGTTTCCTAAAGAAACTCACTGAATTCACAAGAAATCATTACATTGATAAATTATGTCAATGAGGCTTTTGAAAGAAGACTGTTCACTTAGTGTGACTTTTCCCTGAACGTGGAAGCTATGGAAAATGTGTGGAAAACATTTGCAAAGTGATGACTGCAGCTATATGCTCTATATGTTGCTGTTAATGAGCTATCTGTTAACAAACCATAAGCTTCAGCACATAAACAGGAGGATTTATGCTTAATGCAAAACCCATAAAAAGACTTACTGTTTGGTACAACTGTTTCCCAAACCAGACAGGCACATTGCTCTGGTCTTCCATGAACTTCCTGTTACCAGTCTAAAAATCTCCTGCCTCCTGGCTTGAAGTCCCTTTTCTGCCTGAGCAATGTTGAGTTAGCTGCTTCTCCCCACTTTCTCCCAGTCACTGCATATTACCAGTCAAAGTACTACCAATGAACTTGTTGCAAAAGACCAGAAGTAAGTGTGTACATGTGTGCACATGTGAGGTTGTCTGGGGAGCAGGGGACTAGAGAAGCAGAGAATTTAATGAGCAGCAGGTCCTTCAGGTCTCTGCTTTGCACAGCCTGGGATCATAAACTTGTCATCATGGTTACTAACAGCAAGCAGGAGGTATCCGTGGAATATCCCCAATCCTAATGATTTGTGGAAGCAAGTTCATCTCGKTTTTTTTCTGTGTTCTTCTGTTCTAGAGCTTTATGTGTCAATTCTCACTACTAAAGCCCTAAACAAGCCCCTCTTCTTCAAAACACAGACAAAAGCAACCATTGGGTTTATTCACAATAATGCTTGGATTAGTTAAAGAAACCACATTCACCAACAGGAAAAGAGAAGTAAATTTCTAAGCTATTGAATAACACTGCTATGTTTGGAAAGGATTTTTCTTTTTTAATTCCCCTTTCATTTCCTCCCATCCAGAGCTGCTGAGAGGAAATCTGAAGCTAGGTTTTCATGAGTGACTAAAGGAGTCCAGCAACTGATTCCTGTTTAAAATCAATGGTCCTGGAAATGTAAAGTAACATTTCCATAAACACATGAATAATTTGAGGTTTAAGTTCCACTAAAAGTCATCCAGTACACTCAGCTCCCCAAGTCAGACAGGGAAAAGGCAGACGGKTAAACTAATCCTTATTACCAGATAAGCAGGGATTGAATGGAGGAACATAAAGCACGAGAAAATGAGGAGGAAACTGAGGACAGAGAAGACAACTATGTTCAAGAATTTTATACACTGAGAGGCATAAAAGGCAGTTCAACAGGAAAAAAGATAGACAGAATATCGGACTATATAAACTGAAACATTACTTTCAGTCACTTAGGTTTTCTTTTGATTTTGAGATACGACCTCAGTAAACCCACGTAACATTGTCTAACTTTATCACCTGACTCAGTGCCTCTGAATTCAGCACAATACATTTTTTTCATTCTGCTTCCTGATCAGATTAGAAAGTGTCTGAAGTTAAACTATGCGTTCTGGTAATCTTTCTGAATAGTTTTGCTTTCTTCATTTCAATTGTCGTTTTTCAATTTAAAAATATTATTAAAATACCACATTTGGGTGGGTAGTGACTACCATGACACTGTGTAGAAAACCAAAGCAATTTGAAGCAAGCTAGACATTCTGAGTACATTTTTAAAATACCTTATTGGTTAAATAAAATAAACTTAAATCCCTTAGTCTAGCAATTACTTTCAGATGTTTGATTGTTTATTTTTAAAGAACTGTCATATCAACCATTTAGAACTGACAAGTACTATTTTGATATCTTCACGAGTTTTCTCTAACATCTGCTCCCTGCTTTATGTTGGGAACTACATACTCATCTTCATTGTCTCTTGTATTTATCTTAATTTTGCTGTATTTTATTTTATTAGAGGAAAAACTTAGCAGAGCTGTTTGTGGCAAGATTTAGTTACAGGAAACCCAAAAGCTAAGCCCCAGTTTCAGCTGAGACAATTACACTGTTGATTTTGGTAGCAGCTCAGAACTTCTATTAGACCCAAATGCCTTTCAAGTCTATCTGCCAGTTGATGCTCAAGTCTGAAAAATTTCTGTATTCTTGCTACAGATAAAGGGCTTTGTTTCCTTTTAATTTGASGGATATTTCTATCCAGATCTGAATGTTTTGCTGAAATTCTTCTCTATTCACTGGARTAGATTAAAAAAAAAGGAAATAGTAACATTTTCCAGAACTTTCAAGACCTTTTTTAAGGCTTTYCCCCCCTTAATTCTCTGTTCCTTGATATCTGTGAATTGTTGAGGACAGTGTTTGTTTTTCTCAAAGCAATTTTGCCACGCATGAAGAGTGGCAGGTGCTAATTTGTAATGCTTAGCTTAACTGTTGTTTTTTCCTGTCTATTAAGTATATTTAATAGCTCATATTACTCTTTCGCCTGCTGTAGGTAAAGGACTCTAAAATACTTAACATGTGATACTTTTTTTAAAGTGATCTATATTTATTAATAACACCAGAAGATCTTTATCGAAAGGTTTGAAGAAACTACTAATAAAAAAAGCAGTGTTCTTATTCAGTCTTTTCATCAACCGCTATAGAAACTTTGCAGCCGAGTTATCATAGTCCAATACCATTCTTGGATGGATGTTTTATTGCTAGGTGAACTGGGCTCTAAAACTTTCTTATGGATGCTCTGGGAGAATGTAAACATTAGCTGGGAAGTGTTTTATTCTCTATTAATATTTTGTGGGCTGGAGCCTTGGGCTATACAAGGTCTTTTTTTTTTTTCCTTTTTTCCTTCGTTTGTTTCTTTTTTTTTTTTTTTTT
>JASVER010000148.1:541435-553765 GCA_030449065.1 Oceanodroma leucorhoa
GGCCACAGCAGCCGGTGCTGGGTGAAATGGTTACCAGGGACAGCTCCGGCGGTGGACACTGCCAGAGATCCCAATACCCTGGCGCTGCGCCAGTCCACCCTGGTGCCCGGGGAAGCTCAGTGGGTTCACAGAGCGGGGTCTCTGCCAGGGCTGATGCTCTAGAGCCGCGTGSTTGTAAAGTCATGTTTTTGTGACTSTACTAGTTTMATTTCAGGCAAATTGTGTAGCATTTCTCCGCAAGAGAGAAACAYGATCGAATGTGGCGCTCATCCTCCTTAAAAGATGCTCAGAAAGTCTGAGGAATTTACATGATTAATTCTTAACATGTGCATTCTTTTAATTAGCTACCTAGAAACTAAAACAGAGTGCAGGACACTACCGCAATGCAGCTTGTTAAGCAATAATGCATTTTTTCTTCCAAAAGTCACACTCGATAACAAACAATAGTCATAGACATAAGATGACTGTGGATACTATGAGCTAATGTCTAGTTGTCAGAAACTTTTCCATTAAGGCTCAGAATGATGTTTAACATAGTCTTCCCGTTATTGAGCTAAACCCAACATTGTGTTAAGCCTGGATTTCCCAATGAATGTTACKGCTGTTTATTCATACATGTGCATACATATGGAAGCAGACACGTGTACATATGCATTTTGGATATCAAAAGCGCATAACCAATAGCATGGTTCACTCTRTTCCCAGGATATAATGTTTTCTGACAGTTCTTTTTTAATGAAACCTGTCCTTACTCTTTCCTGACCATAAAAATAGATTTAAAACAAGATTCTTTAAACAAACATGAAATGCCAAAATTACATGTTCTCTCCTATTAAACAATGGAGAATGACTGAAAGGGTAGATTTCTTTAATTATCTAGGAAAAAAAATGCTGCTGAGGATGATCACCAAAATTTATGTACCATATATTTTTCTACTCAAAATTCAAAAGCTTTGGTGTATAGCAACCACTTGAATAACTTATCAAATCCTGTTTAGGTGATAGCTTTAAGACAACTTCAGTTTTAAGCCTTTGCGCTTTGTTTTTGGCATTATGTGTAACTCATCTAGGATTTCAAAGCTGGATATACTTACATTTAGGTTTCGGGAAAGAGCAGAAGAAGGACAGGTTGTTTGCTTTTCACTTTAAGAGACCTAGATTTCCTGATTCTGTTAGGCTCGTTGTTACTTTGTTGATTTTAAGTTGGTCCCTAGGGGGAAAAGAAAGCTTATAAGAAATGTATGAGCACAATATCCTTTTTTGCAGAAATATTAAGGAATATTGGCCAAGATTTTCAAACATAGTGGCTAAACATAGTGGCTTAACATACTCTTTTAACTCCATATTCAGGCTTATTATTCAAGGTCTACTGTTCAGAAGTATGAAAACCTGGCAACTCATTCACTTTGAGTAGCCTTTTTAGTTACTCAGTGGTTGTGAAAACTGATGTAGCAGCTTGAATATGGACTAAAAATCCTAATGTTTGGTATTTTTGTTGACAATCCTGTAATAATTATGCTGTAAATCAAAATATTGTTTTGGATGTCAAGAAAAGTGTCTTGAGCCTGTTCCCACCCTTCTGCAGAGATGCTGCATAGCTTTTTCAGATTACTAGGTATAAAATTATCAGTTTGAAGGACAGCTGAAAAACTTTTACTTATTCTCATCTTTCTCCACGTGTTGCCCCCATGAAAATGTACATACAAACCTTTTCATGCCATGTGCAACATAAAGTCAGTAGTATCTAAGAGGCTTGGATTGATACGATGTGCTTAGAACCACCATACAAAGTCCCAAGCATGACTGCACTCGTAATGTGAGGATGCTGTTAAGGGGAGACACAGGCAATGCTAATGTCCTATATAAATATAAAATGTGCTTATCTATTTTATAGGCTAATCACTCTCATGCAGCTGGTACCGAGTCATATGTGCTTTGCCTGACCCAAATCCCACTGACATGAGTGGAAAGAGTCTCTGTGATTTGGTTTGCTCAGCTGCCATCAAGATATTTAGGATTCAGTGTGATAAAGTCCTGGATGGTGAATTCTGGAGACCTGTGCTCCAGCTGGAGTGTGAGCACATGCTTGAGTGCTTTGCTGGTTCAGAGCTAGGGAGGGCCCAGCACCTCTCTGCATAGCCCCTGCCCTCAGTTGCTGACAACACGCTCCTTTTGCTGCTCAGTGTCCATCCCCCATGAACCCACGGGCTATTAGAAAAACAGCTCTTTGATAAGCAGGGTGATGCTCTTCACGTGCTGATTAGCTTTGTGGTTGAAATTTGAGATATTTGGCCTAAGATCTTCCTTGCCTGTGTTATTACTCTCCAGAGCCACTGGTTTCCCAGCAGAGAAACCAGTGAGCCAAAAACACCCGAAGGTCTCTCTCCACTTACTTTAAGCATTTTATCAGCCAGGGCAAAATGAAAACTCAAGAGTAGTGGCTCCTACCCTCTGCACAGCTGAGCTTCAGCAGTGCCGTGTACCCCAGGACGCAGTGAGCCCAGGGAGCTGTGCCCTTGGTGGCCCGGCTGCCACCAGACTATGCTAACCTTAGAGGGAGGAAGCATTTGGAGAGGGAGGAGAGCCAAAAAGGAGTACTGATTTCACAAGGGAAACCTGCGGGTAGCTTGGCTGTTTTACCTCAGATTTATTCCAGCCCATTTGAAATGTGCCCACTATCCCCTGTTTCATCTGAATGCCAGACCTGGGCTATTGTAAGGTCTCTCTCTTTCAAATCTGACAAAATAATTAGTTAAATTTTGGTCAAAACAGTACATTTTCACAAAAGAAGCTTGGCTCTTGTAGACAGAGGAGCATTTTCTGCCAGAAAGGAGATCTCAGAACATCAGCCCAGGTACCTCGAGAGTACATTGTTGCCAGCCAGCCCTTGAGCTTCTTGTCGCTGGCTAGAATCTGTTTCTCCATTTCAGGTGGCTCCAGCTGCCCACCCAGCCCCAGCGCGGGCTCAGAGCTGCCGCACGATGGCAGCCGGGTGGGGGCCTTCCTCACGAAGCCCAGAGCCCTCACAGAAAGTAACTGGCTGCTTTCCAGGCCCTTTCGTTTAGATTAGGGATTAGATTAGTGATGACAAAGCTTTCTGGCCTCTGGTGTCATATTTATTTTAAAAAATCTCTGTAATGATTGCCAGCTCAGTTCTCWGGCAATACCAGATCTAGCACTGGCCCTCGATCTGCCCTTGCTTTGGTAGCTAATCCGTGGTGATTTTCTCTTSACTCCCTCCATCTCTCACAAGCAGACCCCTGTTTAGTTTGTGGTGCAGTTTAGCAGATGCGCTGCCACCCGGGGAACCGACAGGAGATAATGCCCAAGTACTGTGGATTATTTGCAATTGGTTTCATCCAATTCATCCGAGCCGTACAAAGAAATGTGCATTTGGCACCTTTCTGAGAGGACTCTAAAGCCTGGAGAGCAGAAATTGCCAATACATTATGCACAACCTTGTTGCCATTTGCTTCCTAGTTTTATGAAGAGTAACTTTTTATTGTTTATCCTGCCAAACAGACCTTCTCCTTCAAACCATRAGTCAATAATTCAGAACACATCTACACACATTCAGCACTTTTAAAGACTCTGGGCTCCACAGTTCAGCTGTGGATACAAACTTCTCTGCACCTTGCAGGTGTTTAGGTCTGGGGCGTTGGCTTCTTGTGTGGATGAAGGAAAGTCACAAAATCAGAAACAGCTTTGATTAGTTAGCAAAATGGAGAGCTGCCAGACTGAAGCGGATGGCAAGCTACTTTGCCTGTGYCTGAGGAGAGAGGGATTAGGCATTTCAGCCGAACAGCTCATTCCTGCCTCCTGTTTGTACCATCCATGCTGCTGTTACTGCCTTTGTGGGATTAGAGAGAGGGTAAAGGAGTGCCAGCGTGTACCAGCGGGCCCCACTACAGCAGCAGCAGCAATCACACCTGCCCTTTCTACCTCCAGCGGCAGCAGGATTTCTTTGGCTTTCTGCCCTGGTCCTGTCCTAGTTCCTGTCCCTCCAAACCAGGACCGACCCCGCCTTGACAATCAAGAAGATATGGAAAAATGTGTAGATGGTGATGGTGGAGATAGTGGAGGTGAAGGGAAGGTCTCTGGGTGTCCTGCCTCTGGGGAGGAGAAGTAAAAGAAGTGGTCCCAAGGAGAAGAGACAACTGTAGGAGCAGAAAAAGTGCCATGTCCCTTCACAACCTCCCCACACACAGTCCCCTCAGCCCTCAAAAAGCCCCCACAACATCACTGACGGAGTTCCCACCTTTTCCTCTCACATGCCTTTCCCCATCCCACAATGCCACCGCTACCCCCGCCTGCCTTGCCCGCTCCAAGGATGCCTTTGGCCAGTGCTGAGAGTTTGGTTTTACTACACAGTGTAACCAATAAAAAGCCAAATTCTGGCTCCAGTAAATCACTCAATATGCTCCCACTGATTTTTCTGAGAGGAACTCCTGGCCACTTTGAGATGTTGTTCTCTTTAAAACTCATCTAATATTATTATTATTATCCAGCTCTTCATGTCCTGAGACTGATCACTTCATGGGCGTTCTTCCACTTAACTACTTTCAGAACTGAAAGCCTGTAATGGTGCAATTTTTTTTTTTTAACCTGAAAAAACAATCTCATGAAAGATTTCCTACTGATACAATCCCTGTCTCCCCTGTGTTATTCAGTCACGTGGAGCTCCTGAGATATATATTAGGACTATTTGGAGAAGTTCCAAGTCTAAAGCCATAATGTTGGGGAACATGAAGCAACACAAGGCAGTCTTTTTTGTTATGGAGAAAATAAGTCCCAAGAAGGCTTCCTGGAGAAGCAAGGGAGGGAAGGAATGTGAAAGAGAGAGGAGAATGAGAGAAACCATTCCTAAGAGGAAACTTAAGCATTAGATTTCCTGATTGGTAGAGTTTCATGTCACTGCTCTGCTTTTAAGAATTAYGTAGTGCAAAGCTGTATCTGAGAGGGGAGAAATTATTTTCTGTGTACTAAATCTTCAAATAAGTAGTAGTAAGGTGGCATGCACTCTCCCTCCCACTCTGCTGCTTGCAGGTATTAACTGGGTGTGGAAAACATTTTGTGTTTGCAATTCAAGTGCAGAAAGGCAAAATCAGAAAGGCAGAAAATCACTGTATTCTCTCTCTCTTAACACAGAAACAGCATGACCCCTGGTTCATTTAAGTAGTCACATAAATATAACTTCTATTTTAAGCATATACTTAAGTCCTGCTGATTCAATATTCAGCCCAAATGCAAATTACTTTTGTGGAATGAGGTTTGCATTGAACTGGATCTACTTAGTAAAATATTTCAATCTGGTGTTTGAGGGAGAAAAGAGGAATCTGGTCAATTGCTGCAAATGCCTTTGTAGCAAAATCGCTGCTGTACTCATTGTTTGTGCTATTTTCTAGTGAATTTTTAAAATTTTTGTGAGAGAGAACTACTGTGGAATAGAAGGCTGGTCTGGAGAAAAGTCACAGGAATGTGTACACATAATTACATCTTTTGAAAGTAGCACRCTACATAGGATTTCCTAAACTGTACCAGAAAACGTTGACATCCTGGAACTGACATTTGCAATTTCAAATACCAGCTTTTCAAGCATAATTAGTATCCTTGTAAATGTTTCAGTATCAAATTTGGGACTCATTTTGGACAAGCCAGTCCATAAACTCCACGTTATTTTTTTTCCCCATTTATTATTTCCTTTTCCAATGTTCCAGGGATGACAGCTGTGATATTTAAAGCTAAGAAATAGTAAATTGGAATAGCATGTTTTAAAGTCTTTATTACATTTAATTACAATAGATATAAGTTGCTTTCATTTATAATTCACTCTTTTCTCCTGACATTGTTCTTTTTTTGCTTAAAGTGCCTATGATTCCCATCCTCCCTTATACGAAATACACAAATACTTTTACATAACTACAGCTTTCCTCTGGTCAGACACCAAAATAGAGGGTAGAGGATATGAAAATTACTTATGACAGATGAGTCACATTAATATTTTGTTCTAAGCTACGAGAAAAATGAGACACAAGGGGTAGGAATCAGAACAGATCAAAACCTTTAGTGCTTTATGATCCAAAACCACAACTATCTACTGAGGTGCAAAATGTTCTTTTTTCAAATAAAGTGTGAGAAAAACACAAAGAGTTTTGTACTGCAAATGCTGGCAGCACACAATGTTGCAATTATTCTCAATATTTTGAGATGTTTGAATCATAACCAAAACTTTAAGCAACACTGAGGTAAAAACATTTTTATATTCCTTCAGAAAAAAAAAAATAAATTGAGTTTGTCACAGTTGCCGCAGAAATGGTGTGCCAAGTTTCTACCAGTGACTGATAATAAAAACAGAAGGGAGGGATGTCATGACATCCTCTTGCCTTTTTTCTTTTTTCCAGCATAGTAAATTCAGAATCATTCAGGTAGTACTCCCATTTGCTTTATCAGATTTCTGTGCTGCTGAAAACATCTTGTATACTGTGTCTTTGAAAAGAACCATTCTGATTGCCTTTTACAGGTACTTTACTATTTCAGTGCATGTGGCTAACTTATGAAGCAGCATCTTGCTTCCTATTTAGAGGACCGTAAATAGGATCGGTCACATTGGGTACATTCTCAGTAGATTACCACTCACTATTAGACTTAAGAAGAAACATTAATCACTCCATCTGATGTGATCAGGTAATATTGTCTGTAATTTGGGTCACCTGCTGGGTGAACTAGGTATTCTGTTTCCTAAGACCTAAGTATTCTCTTTTTTCATTCCCTCTCCTTGACTGATGGAGTCAAGGATGCTCAAGTCAGCAAGATGGTAAGCATCTTACATGAGCTCCTCAGGACCCTCAAGCCTTGGGATAGGATGTGCTCCTTCTGGTACTTGATGGAGGCAGGCAGGGACCTCTGTCAAAATGCACTATGAGAGTTCTTCCCTGGCTGCACAATGGGTGCTTCAATACGGACCTGATAGACACTTCAGCCTGCCAGGCCCCAGTTCAGTAAAATATTTAAGTGGGGAGGGATTAAACATGCATGTGGAGACATGTATTTCCTCGACTATTAACTTCAGTGTAACTGTACATGTGCTGTAAACTCTGTACAATTACTCTATAGGATTGGAGTTGAGCTCTGTTTCTCATCATTAGAGTGAATTAGGTAGGTAAGTATTAGCTCTGCTTAACACCACTTGTTTGTTCTTCCAGCTACTAGCAGGGGCCCTGTTCCTACCCACTCCCCATCGAAATCTGTCATTTCCTCATATGATAACAAAAGTAGCTGTTCACAGTGCATACCACGCTGGGCTGGGCTGGTTTTATGCCACTTCTTCATGCTGTGTAGGAGAGTTTAAACATGGAAAGTGAACAGACAATTTATGGAAAATCAACACGAAMGATTAAGGATGAAAATTTAAGAACTAAATGGGTGGTCTTAACCAGACAATTCCTGTGGACTTTATTCAGAGAAATACATGGCTAAATAATTAGGAACCGGCACAATGCTTTGCATATCTAGCTGTAAAGGTGTTCCCTTAAGCCAATAAAAGCAAGTTCTCCTTTTTCTCCATTTTTAATTTGCCTCATCATGCCTGAGGAATTTTTCTACCTTCTTAATTTATGCAATACTTTGGACTTGTTCTATATGTATAAAACACATTTCTTATCATCCATTGAACATTAGTAACTTGATTCTTTATGATGAGGCTATCGGAGGCTTGCAACTTGCTTGCAAATAGGTATAGTTGTTGCACTTTGTTTAGTCCATGAAAATTCAGTGATGTAGTTTTTGTTTGCCAGGCAATGTGTGAGATACTTGCCTTGAGGTAAATAGACACTGGGTAATGGCAGGCCATTTCCTTAGTGATACTGGAACTATCACAAGATGTGTTTCTTGTTATTAGTGGCTTATAACTGTGATAAGCTTCTCAGGCTTTTCAGCCAAAGCAATTCCTACAAAACCACCTCCCCAGAAAAGGTTTGTAGGAGCACGCTGAATTGCAATTAAAGAGTAGGCCTCCGAGTGCCAAGAAGATTATAGGGGGGTATTATTGGTCCAGACAGAAATTTTGCCAGGCCTTCAGGACAGAATTATGTATCACTGCATGTTTCTCTCTGGTATGTTTCTACACCATGAACTTGGACAGAATTTCAAATTTATGATGAAATCTAAGCTCTGTTAAGACTACTGAATTTCTGTCTTGAAATTTTTCCTGATCCTAACGAATACATACAAAGATTTGCTAGTGCCAGCCAAGACTAGGTATTTCTGGGAGAGGTACCTGTRAAAGAAAACAGTAGGTATAAAGGGCATGGTGTAATTTTAGTCAGGTTATTTATGCGTGCCTCTTAAAAAACAAAAAAAATAGAAAAGTAAACTTTCCAGTTCCTTACTGCTGCCAATCTCAGCAAACCAATTCTTTATCCATCCTGGAATTTTTATCAGCTTAGTTTCATGTTATAAGGAAAAATGAAGTGAAATGCACATTTTTTATATAACATAATAAAAAGAACACATAACTTGCTAATATAGTGTGCAATGACCAATTTGCTTTATTTACCACAGGTATAGATAGTGTTCCTTACCCTCATTGGCACCAGCCAATTCTTGCTGTTTTGTTTATTTGTTTGGCTAAACTCCCTGAACCACACCACATCCTTTTATGTAATCTACCTTAAAAAGCTAAGTGATAGCCGTAAGGACTATGCTAACTTCTGGATAATACATTTGACAGAATTGTTTTAAACACCATATATATAATCATGATGAAATATCAGAGCAGAGAACAACCTTGGCTGTCATCTGCATATCCTGCATGGGCAGAAACAAACAAACAAACAAAAGTAAATTCTATCTTCCATTGCCGATATCCAGGTAACTGAATATTGGACACTTTACATCTTTGATCTTTGGCAAATGGAAAAAGCTTAAAGGAGGTGAAATTGCCAAACAGTTCGTATGTTAGCGTTATAGAATCTCACATCATAAAGAAAAGGCAAAACTTTTCTGTTCAAGTCTCTAGAGCATTGAGTTGATAAAGTAATTAAACATGTATCTCCTTTATTTTTGAGAGTATTTAAATGTTATAACATTGAGTTATGTACATGATTAGTTTCTTTTCTAAATCAGGGCCTTAAATTAAACTGGTGGAAATGCCCCCATACTTAGCAGAGAGCAAAATATCACTTACAGAAAAGTATGGTGGTTTTTTTTATCATACTTTTTCTCTTAAGTAAAATCAAAGCAATTAAATATACTCAAGCAGATGTGTGTTTTCTACTCAGGTTGGGATGAGGAAATGAAAAGGAACGTGGTCTACTATTATTAATCAAAAAGTAGAAATGTTATATTTGTGTATTTCATCATAAAGTAAAATCTTTCAGGTTTATAGAAGAAAAAGTACTGAGACTATGTTCAAAATGCCACCCTTGGAAGTAAAATGCCTCTGTGGACTGTAAAGTATGACCTTCCCTTCATCCCCCTTAGGGATTCATGCTCTTTGTTGTCCATTCCTTTTAAGGCAAGATTTTAAGAGTTTCCCATTACAGGCAAGCAGGAGAATTCCTCTCCATGCTAATGTAGTACCCGATAAGCTTATGCCAGTGGCTTATTTGGTCATCATTAAAGTAGTATCTAAATATTCACATATTTATCTTCACAGTACCTTGAGAGGTAGGGAAGAGGTATTGCTCCCATTTTGTGGCTGGAATGAGGCTAAATCCTCTCCCCAGKGTTGGTCAGGAGATGTGGAAGAGATGCGGGGCATAGGAAGGAGGTATTCCCTGCCTCAGGGTAGTGCCTTAGTCAGTGGGTCAGCCTTCCTTTCTACAGGAATATGAAGCCTTATCCAGGACCAGCAGCACAAACACTGCTTGTGTRTTTGAAGAAATTATAACACATCCCACCTCTTGAACTGTGTTTCGCTTGGGATATGTCCTGTGATCTCAGCCAGATCTCATGTGCCTCTGCCCCTTGCCTTCCTAACCCCAAAAAGCATAGCCTGCACTTTTCCAAGCACTGAATTATTTTTATTTATGAATGTCATTAGCTAATTAAAACTTACAGTACACACTGTGTTTCTACCATGGTTGGAATGTCTATTCCACAATTTCATCACTTGATGTGATTACATAGGTGGTATTTATACATGTGACTGTATTAGACTCCCAGCTGTACTGCTATGCAAATTAAAGGCTTTAAAGAGAAAGCAGTTATAAGGTGAGGTGTGTGACAAGTCAGAAATGATGCTCAGATGGCACGCATGAGTAATGAAATAAACATTTCAAATGCCATTGAATATATTTAATTAATAAAATGGGCTGGTAAAAATGAGAACATTAACTAATGACTTTAAAAGAAACATTTGAAGATTTTCTCAAATCTATACAATAAGAGACAGCACAAGCACTGCAAAATACAATAAGTACTTTGACTTAGCTGAAGTCCTACAGACAGTCTAGAAACAGAAAGAACATTTGGATGGAAATATAACTAAGCAGAAATTCTGGGAATAAGTCAGCTATAAAAAGCCACAGGAGTCCAGACTTTGATGAATTCCTGAGACCTTTCTGTAAAGAATAAAAAGATGTACTAATGTTAATTCTAAGGAAAGACACCTCTTCTGAGTTGGACAGAAAGATTTTGGTGATAAGAATGTTTCTAATCATAATCCTAAAACTTCTGAAATTATGAAGGTGTGTAGAAGTACAGATCCTGAATAAAGATGGACTGTAAGACACTGGCAACATTCTAGCCAGCAGATTGGAAATAATCTTCTCAAGTATAAATCAGATGTATCACTTTAGATTAATTAAGAACAATTTCATAATAATGTTAGTTCATTGATTTCCTTTTACATTTTCATAAATGTAGAATTGAGTCTAATGTCAGCCTTTTCTGGAGGTGGCAAGAAGGATTTTGATAGAGTGGGATGGATTGGCTACACCTAAACTGTTGTCCATACTGTAGCTATCTGAACGTGGCAATAGAACCTCTCTGTTCCGGAGTTCACACTGCAATTAGTACTAAAATCAAATTTGCTTGCATATGGGAGAACAACTCCAGGACTCAACCCCTCTTTCTTTTATCCCTGGTATTTTAATCTGAATTAATTTGAAATCGTATGCTATGTCAGTTATAAAACAATTTTCTAGGTAAGATCCACCTTTCTTCCAGATGACATCAGAGTGTGTCAAAGTGATCTATACAGTTGTAACTTCCAAGATGGATCTACCATTACCTGTAGATTAATTTAGATGTTATGTGTGGTAGAAAATAAATCTGTCCTCTGTTTCCATGGCTTAAACTATGGAGAATTTAACAGACTTAAATACCTTCACTGGTGTCCAAGTCATAGGGAGATGGGGAATTCCTAGGGACTTAAATGTTATTATTGATTTCATGTGGGATGACCTCAGATACCATGTTCAGGAGCAGTAGTCTAAACCTATATGGGAGCACGGAGTTAAACAGAATCTTTGGCTTTTGGAAACTGGAAAAATACCAGCCCTTTCTTCCCTCAAAAACTGATGAATGCAAACTGAAATATAAAATGACTTATCTTCCACTGCAGCTGGTTAATGCCTTTAATTTCTTAGGCAATAATAGTACAAGGTTGAGTGGGATAAGTTTTAAGTCTGGCAAACATTAAAAAGATTTTCAAATCTTAGCAGGGTAGCTGGCAGGTTTAGTAGATACCATATTTGGTTACTATAACAGTAAAACAAAAGATATGGTTATTTTAATTTAAAACTGGATTTGAATAGGACAAGGTCTGATGAAGGAAGATGGGTCAAATTGCAAATCTGACTCATAGATATAACTGTGTTAGAGATCAAGCTAGCAGCAGAATTCCACAGCTATTAACATCCTAATTTTATATCACTATTTCCAGGTGAATTTTTACTGGGGAAAGAAGCATAAAATTTCTGAGTATAATGGACGACTCTGACAAAGGATGTAGAAAATTAGATATGCTTTAAGTCCCAAAAATGACAAAAGAAAATGAATCTTTCATTCTTCTAAAATGAGCACTTATTTGAAGAAAGATAGAAAGATATCCTTGTGGGTTGCTTTTTCCCAAAGATAAAATCTTCATTAATTAGATGTATGAATTCTTGCAGAGGTCACCAGTTCAGTGAACATAAATGTCTCTAGCTGGGTGTCGTGGTTTAAGCCCAGCCGGCAACTAAGCACCACACAGCCGCTCGCTCACTCTCCCCCGGGTGGGACGAGGGAGAGAATCGGAAGGGTAAAAGTGAGAAAACTCGTGGGTTGAGATAAAGACAGTTTAATAGGTAAAGCAAAAGCCGCGCATGCAAGCAAAGCAAAGCAAGG
>JASVER010000148.1:554006-664999 GCA_030449065.1 Oceanodroma leucorhoa
CCTAGCAACAACTAAAAACATCAGCGTGTCATCAACATTCTTCTTACACTAAATCCAAAACATAGCACTATACCAACTACTAGAAAGAAAATTAATTCCACCCCAGCCAAAACCAGGACACTGGGGATGTGAAATGTGGTGGTTTTAAGAATCCATGTATCACCTACATGGTAGATCCTATTCTGAGACTGAAAAAAAAAGATAGGGATAAACTGGGCAGAACATGTAAAGATATGTAGTCAGCTTATCTTTGGCAGCTTAAGAGCACATGAAAAACAGTCTTATTAGATAAAAGATCCACCTTCCACAGAAGTCTCATCAGCCAGCAGGCAAGTCTTTTAACAGCTCTGTGCTAATGTCTCTCCATCTGTAAAACGATTATATTAACATTTACCTACCTCATAGTGGAAGCTGGAAGAGATTAATTAACATGTGTAGTTATTTAAAGCTCTTGGGTTGAAAGCTGCTCTAGAAGTCCAAAATATTTGTTAATATTATTATTTCTATACCCAGATGATTTGCTCACATGTTTGCAACACGCCAGCATAGAAACCTACTGGATGCAATGCAGTATTGGACAGTTCACCAAATGAGAAGTTCAACRGGGTAAACAATAGTTCTAATTGGCAGGGTGCTTTGGAAGGTCCACCCATCTTAAGCCTTTATTGCAACTCTTTGGCCATACAGAATACAAATCAGCTTCGATTTATGATTCTATTAGCTCCAAAGCCACGAAGGAACAGCGAGCTAGAGTCTGGAACGGAGCYGGGAATTCATTCCAGCAGCATGCAATCTCATTTGGGCAGATGTCACAACCTCCACCTTGGACTGAAAGCTTGGTGTGAGCCAGCAGAAAATACATTTTTAATATGCTGGATAATAAGGCAAATGCTGTTATTTGGAACTACTAGCAAAGACACCTGCTGACAGTTGGCATTAAAGGCAATGGCACCTGCTAGATGCATTGCAGGGGGAGAGGTGAAATCTGATCCTTGTTGAATCAAGGCAAGTTTTGCCATTGGCTTCAAACACGCCAGAATTTCTCTTACAATGATTAATGACTTATATRTGTATCTACAAGGTTATGGCTAGTTTACAAAACTTTTATACACAGGCAGATGTCCATAACGTCAAATAATGGGGATGCTGAGAKACCAAAGAAATATAATTAGCATAATGAATACCTAGTAGAAAAAAACTGATAATCACACCTTGCRTTAAAAATTGATTGATTCCAGAGTTTGATATCATCCCACACAAAAGTCATAAAATAAACCATTCAGTGGCATTGGTGGTTGGTGAAAAGCAATTTTCAGTGCTCAGATGGTTTGTAACTTCTAGTGGCAGGACACTGTCCAAGAATCYGGGGGGGTAGAAAGAATTCCTGTGCATTCACTTTATGCAGTAAATAAATTGCCTGACTCCTCTTTAAATTTATGCAAATCCATGGGCTTTGATGGCAATCAGAAATAATTTATCCAGAGCAAGCTCTGAGGAGAACCAGCTCTGGTTTTTGCTTCTGTATTTTGCCCAGTGTCTCTTTCTTCCTTTGTATTTTAGTATTATCAGTCTCTTGTAAGTGTCTGCATTTTTTTCTTGAAATTATATAAAAAATTTTGAAGCTTTTAATAACCTGCCAATAAAACCTTTGCAGCTGAGTCTGCTACAACACCCCTGTTTATTCTCCAAAGGGAGCAAATTTGCATGCAGGTTTTTGAGTATGCTGAGAGAATGTTTCTGTCGAAGTAATTTTTTCCAGTAAAATCCCAGAGTGCTTGTTCAAGAGGCTGGTCTGACAGATGAACTTTCACAAGCTGAAAAATTTTAGACTGGTTTCTTGCTTCCAGTGTATATGTCACTAGCTCAACACTCAGACACATGTGAGGCTTTTATGCAAAGCCTGAACAAGAGCCTGACACCTTGTTTCAAACSACGTACAGTCAGCCATTAACCTGCAGGAACAGGCAGCCAATCTGCTATAACATACTATGGACCACAGACAAGAAAACCAATGAGAAAGCACTATTGAGCTRTTCCTACTTATGCTCCTTGCAGAAGAGTGTCTGGTTGCTTTGGTGTGGTGTAACTTACACCCTGGCAAAATATAATTGTCTGCCCTTGAGAATACAAGCTTGAAAGGTTCAGGTGGAAGAGTCATGCAACTCCCTTCCTGCAGAAGGATCAGCAGCAAGATTCCCTCTCCTGGTGCTTCAGGACTAAGTTAAAACTGTCAGTACCTTCTGTGCATGACTATGGCCTATAAGTTCTGTCTTTCTTTCTGGTTGAAGATGGAGAGATGCTGGAGAAACCACAGTATCTGCTCTACTTCTGCTGAAATCCTGGGTTTAGAGGAACTCACAGTGACCAGGCAATACCATAGAACTTACAAGGTACTTCCATTTTGGTGACTAAAGCAGAATGAAAGCTTGTGTYCACATGAGGAATGGAAACTGAGTTGACTCTGAAAATTTCTTCCAGGATGACTGTTGTAAAGTAATCCCATCACCACAAYGAAGGCACTAGACTAGATAATCCATGTTGCTGTGATTCCTCAGGAAATGCAGAAGCTGCTGTCCCATCACAGTGAATGTATGGCAGATGAATTCACCAGTCCAGTTTCAGAGAAAAGGTTRTRGGTAATCTACTGGTGCTTAGGAAAACATAGTATGGTATTTTGCAGTCCATAAAAAGGGACAGAAGAAACCCCTGGCTTCTGTTTTCTTCCCCTAATATAATTGGTGGTGGTGGACAGTCAGGTTTTAAAAGGTGACCGTGTTTTAAAGGAAAGTGTAACTATAACCAAGTGTCACTTTGCAACGCGCATTACATTGCATGTACAGGTAACACAGTTCCATCTGCTCTTATCTGATGCAATCACATCACATGTCATAATGTCTTCTGAGTTTCAATAAGTACCCTGTTTAATTTTTTCCTGCTTTATAGTATTTTCTTCCTAAATCTACCTCTAGATCCTGTAATACTCTTAACATATCTGCAAATCTACTACAGTAGCTACTTTATTTAAATAACAAGACTCCCCCTTTACTGAGGAAACCTTTGTTGGCAGCAGTCTGGTAGGGTGCTTAATTCTGAAAAGCAAAACCCAGGCTAAACTATTGAAAGAATGTTTCAAAAAAATCAGAACTGAAGGTTTGCTCTGTTGCAGAGCAAATAAACTTGCATTAGCTCTTCAAAGCAGACCTCATTGTTCAATGGCTCTGAGGCAGTTGTTGCTTTCTCAGCAGAAATGCTTGTGATTCAGTTTGAACTAGTCCTCTGACTTTTTTCACTACGTAAAATGATATCAGCAAAAACTCTGTGCTCTACATGACCAAGAAAGCATTCTACAATATTTTAAGTCAGTCTCTCTTTACAGCATAAAGCTATCAGTATTGCTTACACTGTATTTTGCAGATATTGGGACTTACACTGAACTGCAGCATACTAAGTTCAAAATCTTTGGTAAACAGGGCTTTTAGAAGGGACAAATCAGCCAYCTCATCTCAGCCATCTCTTAGGAAGCTATTGAAAATATCTATTGATTTTCCCATTGGGATTATAGCTCCCARCATCTACTGCTAATCTTCTGAGATATTTCTTTGAACTGACATGCTGTGGCATTTGCTCTTCATGCCAGTGACAATGCAATTTTACAAAAACACATCTTCAAGACATTTGGTCAGGAGACTCGAAGTGTATTTCACRGCATGCAAGATATCTGTCCTATAGGGTAATTTGACATGGTCTGTTCTCCCATCTRTCTCCAGCATCTTGTTATGTTGCAACAACAAGGTGTCAGATCACCAAGGAAAAAGGCAATACGGTCTCTGTAAAGGTAGTAAAGGTAAGAACATATATAGGATTCTGCGGCCTATGCAGTGGAAGTGAAGGTAGATCCACMGGCAGTCAAAGATGAACAAGAAGAACACTTACCAAGCCAAAAGATTATCATAGAAGCTAAAGGACACAGTTGGCTAAGAAGCAATGTAGGGAAGAATGCTGCAAAAAACATCTGCACCAGCCTAAGAGAAAAAGAAAAGAAAGGGATAGAGTGATGGGGCAAGAAGACAAAATTTGGAATCTCTCAAAGAAAATATTGGAAGCCTCATGCCTGAAGGTAAAAGACCCATTTCTGGGGAGATTATCCCTATTTGGCCTAAGTGATCTGCTTAGTGTTTTGCATTTCTGTATCCTACACATGGATGCTGTCGCTTCTCTCAGCCTGAGCAATTCTTTKATTATATTAATCTCGGTGCCTCTCATGAAAGAACTTGGGGAGCGATCAGTACAACCCAGTGCGAGCAAGAGGCACAAGATCAGTCTTTAGGTCTCATGAGCTGTTATTGCTCAGCGCTGTGTGGAGACAAGTATCTCTTTGCTCAGAGATATTAGCAGCCCAATCTCATTCCCACTCAGTTGGTGGAAAAGCCTGTGAACCAATAGTATAACAACAAATGTATGTAAAGGTGGAAATAGCCCACTGGAAGGAGCATTAGCAGGTAAGACTGCTGTTTTCSAGTCAGGGTTTAAAAACAATTGGAGGTGGGTATCGCTTCATTTGGGAGCATGCTGAGGTACCACAGCTGGAGAAAATGAAATGATGTCTCTATTCTCAACAAAATGAAGTGCYTATCACAGCCAATTTTGTACTAATGCTGTTTAGAGCTGAAGAACCATTATCTTACAGCCCCAACACTTCCTAGGGTAAGTATGGATAAACTTTGTTACTACCACTTTAGAGTTAGGAARACAAAGAAAAATGGAAAGAATTGTTTGCCTGAAGGTTCCCGGCAAGTCACTGGCAGTGCCAAGCTTTAGGTCTCATGACTTGTTGCTCAGCTCTGTGTAGAGGCAAGTATTTCTTTGYGCAGAGATGTTAGCAGTCCAATCTCATTCCCACTTGGTGGAAAAAGTCCAATTCATGTCAATTCATGTTTAATTTCGTAACTTGACATAGGTCACAACTAGATAGTAAGTAATAAATTATCTTTTTTTTGGTATCATTTAATTCTGTACTGGAAAGCTGACTCAAACTTTATGTTTAATATAAAGTGTGGGTAAACAACTGTGTATATACATCCGATTAGTATACATGCAAAAAGGTCTCAGCTTTTTMGTTTTCCAAGAATTTCAGTAAATTCCTTTTTGTTGATATGCTGATCAGTCTTTCATTACCAACGTTTATATAAAGAGAATATATATAGATAACCTATATCATTATGTAATGATGTGTATGCTACTGAGACATATAATTTTGAAGGTGCAGTAATTTGGAATATTTATACCATGCCTAGTTTCCCATGAATTTAGTTTAAATTAAAAGAAAATCCTTAAAATTTAGTTCTCTTCCCCAATCCTTTCCAAAAAAATGAAAGCCTCTCTTTGAAGAGCTGGTGGTGTCAGATATTAGGGAGTTAAGCCGGCTGTCCTTGGTTTAAAGTTGTTAATGTCTATCTCAACTGCTCTCTCCTATCATCTTCAGTTTGTCAGCAGTGTGTAGTAATATGTTTGATTCAGTGGAAATGAAAAATGATGGTGAAAGTAAGTAAATATGTCAGTTAAGCCCCACAAGTATTAAGTCACCTCAGTTTGTTTGTCTGGTAAAAAATGGCCTCTCATTGGGTGAACTGAGGCCAGCTTGATTCATCACCAGAATGTGAATCTGGAACTGACATTGAATTTGCAGATGTGCATAAGAGAAATCCCTTGAGTTTTGAGATAATTGACTTTTAAGGAGAGGCAGGAAGAATGTAAACAGTGTTGTTAAGCAGACTGAAGTTAATCAGTTACTGTCATTACTACTGAAATCAGTCTCAGTTTGACATCGTGTTGATTTTCTAATAATTTTGTCTAAATAAAGATTAAATTATTTTTTTAAATTCGCTTAGATCACACAAGTCCAGGACATTTATGAACAATCTTCTTGCTTATAAACAACAAAAGGAAGTGATATCATACATGAGATTAATAGCTGAGGAGTGAAGTTTTTGTGTCTGCAAAAATTTTAATTTTAGAGCTTTCAGGGGAGAATGAGGTATAAACACTGAAAGAAAAACAGCATGAGTYGGAGTGAAGAGTGCTGAAAATATCAAGCATATATTGAAAACACCAAGCACGTAATTATATGCTGTGCTTGTAGAAAGGTCTGTGTAATTGTAAATGTGGGCTTTTGGAAGTGATCATAAAAACAATGCTGTAGTGAAAAAAAAGGACAATGTCTCTCTTCCTTGCCTCTCTGTTTATGTAGGCTGCCATCCAGAGCTGTCAAAGAATAAAGCCATCTTAGCAGAGCTTTTCCAGGTGTTTTCTGCCTAGTTGAAGTTTACATACAGGCTGACTCAGAGGTGCAATGACTRCAATTGAATTACCAATGTTCAAATTCATTTACGCTTCTGTTCTCTGGTATTCAGTTGAGCCACAGAGCATCTTTTGGGCCATTTAGATCCACATCAGCCCTTCTAATGGGAGTGATGTACTTTACATGTCAACACAGACTAACTTATCTGGCTCATATTTTCTCTCTTGGAATGCAAGACTTAGATGCCATTTTAATACTTGGCTTTCATTTAAAGACTCATCTGCTGATGCCTGATGGAAACATTTTTAAACACTCCATTTAGAGATAATTTTGCTCATATGTTATAGATTCCTTCTATTCCTCTTTCTCCAGCTTAAATCAGCAGGAAAAAAKGATTTTGTCTGATTAAAATTTCAGTCTTTTATTTTATTAGTGGCCCTAGAGTGTTGTAACTTCCAGAGCAATCAATGATGCTGTCACAAACAGAAAATTGCAACCTGKTTTTTAAAAGCAGTGAACATTTATGTCTCACCATCCTTACTGCTTTTTTAACACTAACTCTARTATTATACCTGATACAAATGATGATGACATGCCTAAGTTTTGAAAAGTGTCTAATCTGCAGTTTGAGACACTTTAAGGCAATCTTGTTCTCAGAAATGGGTGGTCAGCACTTGGTGAAGGTTGGCCTTGCTGCGCTGTCTCCARTTGGGCACTTGGAAAGCCAAATACCCAAAATCACTCTCTCGTTTGAATGTGTATTCCAGTCATCTGATATGCSTGGAATTTGAAGCAGCTAAATATGTGCCCACAAATGCAAGAACAAAAATGGAAATCAGTTTTATAAATTATCACTGATTGTTCAAATGAAAAATAAGTTACAATTTGAGATCTGAAACCAACCTAAATAAAACATTGTTAAGGAGCTCTGTAAACATAATYCTGTGTTTAACAAATGCAATCAGTTTTATTATCACTGTTACCAAGATTGTGGCAAATGGTCATTATGGAGATTAGCCAACAGAAAATACTGTCTTGGGTTATAAAACTAGTGAAAGCTGTGATGGGTAAAGGGATATCTCTGCTTTTGCCAGAACAATGCCTACAAAATTTTAGAAGGAAAGAACCATTTGCTGCAAAAGAGAAAGAAAAGGGTCAAATCTCAAGTAAATAGGGTACAGTTACAGTGTCTGGGCCTTTCGCTTTCCTAACAATTCTTCTAAAAATGTTTTTGCTTTTCTAACAATTCTTCTAAAAATTCTTCCATTATTCACAGGGCTGCCTGTGCAGCATGTCAGGAAATGCATTATTTGAGCCCTGAGGTATGTTATAAAGGACTTTGGATATTTGACCCATAGAGTGGAATGAGTTCATGCATAAGGACATGAGTSCTCCATGCATGAGTTCATTTGTGGTGGCAGAAGGAGTGACTGGCAGTGCCCTTGCCCTAGGCSTGCTGACTTGGAAGAGTTCTTGTTTTAGGATCACAGCTGTTGTGTGAATGAGGTTGGTGAAGGGATCAGCGTGAGAGCTATTTTTTTCACCTGACTCTCCCTTGACTGGCTAATGAAAAAAAAGTAAATMCCTGTCTGCAGTGATTCCATGGAAACCCAAAGCAAATCATAAATACCCATAAGTTGGTGGAATCAGCTTTTCACCAATCAAACTGTGCCAGAAGTAGGATGTACAGGGGTCAGTTTTTATAAGGTCAGTTCTGGATTAACTGTTTTATGGAATAGCATTAAGCAGCAAACTTTGCTGTTGAGTCATTATGGAAGAAGTGATGCTAAGTGGAAGGGAGGACTTGACTTCAGATTTCATGTCTGAAGCCATCAGAGGTCAGGATTTTTCAATGTGAGAAATGTAGAGTTCATGTAAGTGTGAGTAACTTCCAGGATTCAAGCACATTCTTAGCATAGGAGTATAAGGATGGGAAAATGTTCATTACAAAATGTTATTTCATTCAGATTTCAAAGTTTGCYGCTCTTGGACACGTTTTGATTTCTTTTTTGATATTTTCCCGCAAAATTGTCTTACTTGTATTACCTAAAAGGAACATCCTCTCAAAGTCACAAAGTAGGAATAAGCACCTTGGAACAGCCTTTCTTGAGACATAGGTTCTTATTTTCATAGGTCCTTATTTTCATTCAMCTTCAAACTTCAAGCATCACTAGTCTCCTAATAAATTTGTTTGTCTTTCATGTTCTACCAGTCAAGTGGCCCCATCAAAGGAAAAAGTTCTAGAAGTAAGTTATCTATAAAGTTTAGGTCCTCCCAGGCTTATGTAGCAGCTCAGTGGTGGTTTTCAGGATTGCTCTTTCAGTCAAAGGTGTGCATGTTGCAGCTAAGCCTCATTTTATTCTCTGACAGACAAATGAACAACTTCTTGTAAGATAACGTGAGACTTTTATTCACAATGCCCATGCAAATGCATTTCTATACTCCTATCTTTACGAAATAAAACCAAGAGTAATTATTCCTTATTTTTGCTGAGAGAGAAAGCATCTTATGTTTACTACAGTGTTTGTGTATGGGCAGATATCACAAACTAGCCAAAGCATTGGAAGTTCATTTCCTAGCTGACCTGCCAGTCATTTCTCTACGTGCAAGTGACCTGACTCCTGCATGGAATTAGGCCTAACTTCACTCAGTTTTGTCTTAAGAGATAGTTTTCAGCTATTTTCCAGGAGTTTACAGAAGCTTGTTTAGTTACTAACTAGCTTTAAAAGTATTTAATGACTTGGAACTTGTACAACATTTGAAAAACACTAAAATATTGTGCTTGATACTGAATCTAATAACAAAAACAGCCCATGAAAAACAATGATGCAGGAAGAAACTTATAGTATTGTGGTGATAGAAAACACTTGCTAACTCCTTCAGTGCAAACCTAAGCCTTTGTAATGAGGTACACCTGGTCTCACTTAACCCTTACCACAGCTGATTTTCTATGGTAGGTTATTGCCATCTCCCTGCTGGTAAAGTGATTCAGAAGCCTGATGCAGTAGGGTTGTTTGATACTTTGTGCTTGCACTTCTACTGTAAATATGTTTAATCTAAAAGATTTAGGTTCTTTTTGTTTCTTTTCTGTTTCTAAATGCAAAAATTATGTAGTCTTTTGAGGACATCTAGCTCTTAATGAAAAATACCATATCTGAAAATTGGCAAGACTGTAACAAGAACTTTTTTTTTCCCCCCACTATGCTTTTTTGTGGCTTTCTCTTCATTATTGGTAGAGCCAAGCAGCTACAGCCCTAGAGGGGCCATTTTGGAGCTGGCTGCAGCTTGCTACACCTCCTTCTTCCAAGTGGTAAGTGCTCTTGATTCCTGCTATATTTTTTTATACCTTTTTTTTTTCCTCTGTCACTCTCAAGGAGACAGTGAGAATGGGAATATGAGTTTCTGAACCAGAAGGAATGCTAAGGCTTTTGAAGTGGGTTTGTATTTGTTGTTTAAGTGTAAATCTTCTGGGGGGAAAGTAATAATGAGTGTGTGTGTGTGTACATATATATATAYAWAAATGGTTTTAAAGATTTATGTTGATAATATTTTCTGCCATACCACAGTTTGGAAAAAAAMCACTAACTGAGAAAAGATTTTCTTTTAATACTTGGACATATATACTGTATCTCTGTGCCTATGAAATGAACTTCTTTAGTTACTAGGGACTTAGATGTGTATGAATAAAAGGGAATGAAAAATCAAATTTATTTGCTTTAGTTTAAAAATGTCTTCAAAGTTATTTGAAACTATTTTCTGCTTTTAGAAGTGTTGATAGTTAAAACCCCCTGCTTTTTCTGTATCTTTAGACCCTAAAAAGTTCTGGATTTTCTTTTTTTTTTGGAGGCAGGGAGAGCATTTAACTATTTCTGAATTCATTTGCCAACTTTCCTGTTCTCTGTACCATGCATACATACATACGCTTTTTCCCTACCCTGTATCTGTTAATAAAATGAAGGCAGAGATGTTACAAAGGTATTGATTAGCTACCCATCTCCTGGAATTGAGGCATTACGTTAAAATTTTACATCTTATTTAGTAAATCTGCTTATGACCCTCATATTTCAGGAAGGCTTGAAATAACSCTTGAAAGGCTTGAAAAATATGAACTAAATGTAACCCAAATGCAATAGTTTTTGAAGATGTTAAAMCAATAGCTTTGACAATGATCAACAGCTTTATAAATTTTGATGGCATATCAGCTTCACAAACATTACCAGTGCCACCTCCGTAGGTGACTGTAGAAGATGGAGCACAGGGAGCTAAATCTATTGTGCTTACTTGCTATGTCTGTCTCTTCCCAGAACTGGAAAGAAAAGTAGCTTGTGTTCTTACTCCAAGGGGTCTCTTTTGCCAACCTATGGGCAAAGTAATCTACCCGTCTTCCCCATGTTTTTCTGGGCTATAGAGGTGGATTTACAAAACATGAAGAGCCATGTTGCACCAAAGACTCTTGAAATGCCCTGATTTGATGCTACCTGCCACCTTCCTTTTCTCATTTGGGTTTAATAACAACATATACTGTGATGAGCAATAAAACATTCATAATTATGATGTCTCTATTTTTAAAGAGTTAAAGAGCGTAGTTCCCTGTTTCTGTTCTTCATCCTTTTAATATTGCTGTATGGACTGAGATCATGTTCTTGAAAATAACCTCAGGTGGGAATGCATTTGTGGATACTGTGAAAAGTGTCTGTACCTGACCCCGTTCATCTTAAGCAAAGCTCCTTTTTTAAGTAAGTAGGAGTGTTATCTGAAGGCAAAGTGGTAAACTGGGCCCTGTGTGGATGGTTTTCATATTTTAGTAAAAGCRTAAGGACTTAGTACAAATGTTTGAAAATTGTGAAGCCTGAAATATGCCTGCAGTGGATGTAGTTTAGATTCTAAGCCACAAAGGTAAGACAGAAGGGACTCTGACATCATGTTAAAAGAAAAGCTACATATTCCTGTAAAAGGCAATACTGCTTATGACAGTCTGAAGACCACTTCATCTTTTTCCTGCAGTCTCGTTAAACTCTCTAGCGATTTCTTGTTTATTTCCAAATTTGTGGACTTTAACATTTTGAAGAACGTTTTACTATTTTATAAAGGCATTCTGTTMCTAAATCATTTGGCTTAATCCCTAACATGTATGAATGGAACTGAATTAAAAAAAAAAAATCATAGAATCTGGTATTTTAATAGTAGCAAATATAGTGGATTGGATGATAAACTTTCAGGCTTCTACTACCTGTACAGCACTTTTCTGGCAAGTCTTTCTTTGGCAACAGAGCAATGATTCCTTCATCTCTTCTTTCAAGTAAATTTAGTACACAGTCATCTTTGCTGGACAATGGCATGATATTGGCATCTATTTTCCTTTCAGTGGGATATGTGTGGCCCAGAATGATGGTTGCTCTGTTTTTCTGTCACCTGGTTCATTCCAAATCCAAAGTGCTTTAAGTTGTCTTGCAGATTAGAATCTGTTACTAAACTGAAGGTTGTGCAGGAGGAAAACCAAATGAGCAGCGGAAAGGACTCATTCTGCTTTTTAAAAAGGCAAAATATCAGGCTGTTCTCCTTCCACAAATTCTGTGTTTGTCTTAACATCAGACTTGAACCCAACCAACATGTGTCCCTGATTTGCAATGGTAAGGATGGGGACAATATTCAAAGGCCTTTGCATATGGAAAACTAGCTGAATCTCATTGCTGAAGATGAGTGAGCARTGGAAGGACCAGGTACTAGTATGTKCACTGCAGAAGAACAAATAATTAAGAGGATCTGCATAGTTACCATTCCCCCTAACCAATTCAGTGGAGCATGTGTGCCACTGAGGCAGGATGCTGGATGCAGACGATGCGTAGGAAGGGAAGCTAGACAGGAACATGGCTATTTCAGCATAATAGCAACAGTGTGGTGTATATGTTGGATATGCCRTGTTCACTGGTATTCTTAACATGGCAACCTATTTTTTCATTCAGCTACCCTGGTAAGTCTGTCTCTCTGAATAGGTTGGTTTGTTTTTATTCTACCCATGTCTAACTTAGACTAGTTGTCAGAATAGTCAAAAAATAGGGGGGGGGGGGAAAAACATTCCAGAAATGTTCATCTGAATTTTTTGACTGTCTTTAGACTTATTTCCTCAAGTTCTAAATAACAAATGTGTTTGGTGGACATGTTCTTTGTAGCAGCCAGTTCCAACTGAAAGCAGTCTTTTAAACCTGTAATGGCAGCTTCTGGCCCTTCAAATGAGAGGCTAAGCATTCCCATGCTGAGTCAAAAAGAAAATATCTTTGAAATAAATGTATGCCATAAGGACASCTCATATTTTGAATGCCAAATATCAGAAACAACTAACAGTGAACATGCTGAAGACTGAACTTAAATAAAATTCTGATTACAAACAGTTTGTTAATGGTAGGAGATAACAATCTAGTACGCATGAAGGGAAAAACTATAGTTTGTGAGCCAATAATGTTAGCAAAAGGTAGTTTCAGAATGGAATATGAACTCCTCCCCCTGTCTGCTTTTTCAAACTAGGCTATTCCTAGAGTTTTTCCCTTAACACCAGCCTATCCCTAATTCCCTTTCCCACCTCTCCTTTGCTCAGTCTAGAGTCTAACTAGAAAAACGTCTGCTTTGTTAATGGAATTTACCTTTAGATGACACCCCAATAGCTGCAGTCTGAGTTAGCCAACAAGAGAATCCTGACATGATTTTACATAACAAGTTAGGGCAATGAAAAGTGATATAGTTAATTCTATTTTTTTTTGCTGTGCAGATCACCCCGGAGTGGAATGCTTGCTCAACCTGAATTATGTGTTTACCATTGCTATTCAGTATCATTAGTCTGAACTGAGTCCTTGAGGGATAGCCTCATAAAGCAGATATTCCCTAAAGAACAATCCATTATTCTGGAACATGTAACTGTTCTGTGACACTTAAAAAAAAACCAACAACAACAAAACAAAACAAACCCCCAAAACACCCAAAAAACAAAACCAACAAGCAAACATGTTTGGTAGACGTGGTGTCAGAGAAGAATATAAGAGCAAGCTCCGAAACTGTATTGTCTCACTGTATTTCCACTGAGGTTCTCTTCCTACCTCAATCAATAATGAGGGAGCAGGATTGGATCCCAGACGGTTCCTTTACTGTATCACCCAACTGGATTGTCCAAGTTGCTATGTGAGCAGCAAAACCAATGAATTTTGATTTCTTCTGGATTTGTATTCTTTACTTTCCTGAGGCCAAACTGAATGACTAACAGATGAATCTTGTCTGCCTTTCCCTCTGTGAGGATGCCAAGTTGTGTCTCTACCCACCACTCGCCCACTGATTTTCAGGAACTTGTGCAAGGATATGATTTTCTTTTAGACTCTAGACTTCTCTCAAGATGAGTTTCAAATTGCCCAGYAAACTCAAAAGTTATTGGGGGGAGGAATAAATGGATAGACAAGGAAACATTATACTGACATAAACATTGCTTTCTATAAAAAACAATAAAAAGAAATGTAAGCCCTGCATGCGGTACTTCTCAAGAATAACATTGTCTACAACAGCATTAGGGACTTCTTGGATACAAAGTCCTGCAATCTATGTAGAAGGCTGAAAACACTAGGAATGGTATCTGGCACCAGTGAACACATGGGCTTAGCCAAGGTAGTATATGAACTATCAACCTCCTTTAGCATTTTTGGTAGGATGGTGAGGAATTACAGATCTTGCTGTTGGAAATGTGTGTATACTGTTTTGAATCACACCTACATGTAGAAGCATTTCAGATCTTCAGAGATGCCACAACTTTTGCTATCTAGCCTGGAGGATAGCTCTCTTCACTTTTCTTTCTAAAGTAAGCTCTTGGTTTAGCTTGCATATACTATACAGTGATCTAGCACTTTTTTAAAAACTGKTTTTTTTAACATATTGATGTAATTACAAAAGCATATGTGTATCACTTATTCCTTTAAGCCTTTCCACTGAATTGAAATACTTGGCATTTCTACAGCCAACAATATGATCACTTTAACACTGCATATATGAGGGTTACTGCAATAAATCAGATGACTTGTTGGATATCTTTCCGTTTGCTTCTGCTTCAAAATAAATTCCTAGTGACTTTGAAAAGATGACAGTATATGCCTGCAAATGCAATGGATGGAGCAAACAGCTGTTCTATTAATACATTTCTAAAAAGGTTGCTTCAGGTAAGGATTATTTTGGTCCTGTTTCTGATTCAACCTCTAGAAGGTAGGAAACCCCTGCCTTGAGGTAGAGGAGATGAGTAAAGGCAATGTTTCCTGTGACAAAAGATGAAGTCCTAACTCAAAATCTTCCAACTGTAGGAATGTGTTTAGGAGAACAAGAGACATTCAGAGCCAAACACTGCCAGTAAGTTACTTGTAGGACCTAGCCTATTCCTCTGCTTTACAGAGGCACTGGACTGTGACTTCCTACGTCATTCTTACTCTGGCCAAAAAGTAGGGATGAAGTGAAAAGTATAGAATCATAAGGGAAAGATTTTGAACCCATCAAGGGCCTTTTTTTGACATATTTTTGACATAATTTTGACAAATGAATTGCATTTCATGACTTACTGCAACCTTTTCTCCTTTTTCCTTTGGTGGTTATATATGAATGTGTAATGATTATATCTGGGCAAATAAAACCACTGTAGATGTATAATGATACCAGTAGAATTATTGGTGCTTATCCTCTCCACTTCTGCTACTGTAAGTACATAAGCATGAGCACGCTGTAGGGAATTAGACYCTTTCGATTCCAGTTTCATACCAGGGGAAGCTGGTATAATGCTACCTGTCTTGCAAGACTAAAGCACTGGTAGGTGTTCATTATGTTTGCAAGGAACTCTGAGATCTGAAATAAAGTAAATGTTAAGGGCTATTGATCACCTAACGGCTGAAAGGGCAAATTCCTGTCTTTCTGGAGTGTCAACCTCTATAGCCTTACTCAGTGGAATACAGAACAGCAACACAAATTTCTGTTGCTTTTTGCCTTTGTTATGGATGTAATTTCATGAAGAGAAGTGATTGTCTTTTTTTTTTTTTTTTTAGTTGGGTAGCTGAAGAAACATCCTGAACATGGACTGGAAGTGATTGTGAGCGGGACTACAAACAAGTCTGCTAGCTCAGTTAGTGTTTATTTCCCGATATCCTACTATTATTGCATTTTTAGCCACTTATCTTTTTCTTTTCCAAGATGTGACTCACTGAAGCATGTCTCCTAGCTGCACTGCAATCTTTGTGGTACAAAACAGAAACAGAACATGTCTGGGTTTTACTTCAAACTTCATYTCATAAACATTGTGCAAAGACCCCATGTAAACACCCTAATTGAGTTAGCATTTAAACTCACCATAGATTTATCCTTTAATAAATTTAAGATCTTACAGATGCCAATAAACCAGTCTGTTTCATGAGCAGAGCAAAATGAAGTCTGGGTAGAAATAAATAAATGGTAACATTTTCAAAGGTTCATATSCATAGAAAACTGTGAATGGTGTCCCAACAAATGATGTGAAAACCATTGTCTAATCRGTACCTATTGCATTATGAAGATGACATTTGCCTTCTCTCAGGGAGCACTTGTCAAAGTGAGAGCAGTGCTGTCCTRTTTTTGGCTACCTTTATAATAGGAAATCACCTGAGTATCTGGTAACAGAGTATTTTGTTTTAAATGCAAAAAGACTTGTCCTCACTTGCGAGGGTGGGATGTAACATTGACAGGTTTGTGAATCACATTGACATCTAATGGAGGACTAGAGGATCTAGTTTGGAATATAAAGCCTTTAGATCAGAGGCTGCTTTCTTATTATACATTTAAAGTGCCATAAAGAAGTATTGATCCACGACTGAAGAGTCAAGTATTATTGGTTTTGAAATATTTCCTGGAATTTCATGCATTAAATTATCTCATTCATAGAATATAGGACCTGTGTGCATATGCACAAAAARTACTTATGCTCCTTTTGTTGCCTCTTATAATTGTTTCCTGCCCTGTCTTGTGTTCAGCAGTGGAGGTAGAAAGACAGAAAGACAAGCTTGCTCCCTTTTCGAAGACTTTTTTTTTTTTTTTTTGGTCTGGTAAGGAAGTGACTCAAAGCAAAAATGTGTTGGCAAGTCCAGTGACCTGTGAAATCAGTCAGAAATCAGATAAAACAGCTAAGGAATTAACTGCAGGAAATAAATTACAAAATAATAAAGCCGCCTTGTTGCTGCTTTAGCTGTGTTTCTACATTGGAAACTTTCCATTAGATGGTCRTAAGAAAAGCAGAATCTGAGCTTCCCTACCAAACCAATAAAACAACGTGGACTATCACATATGAATTTACAGTTTAAGAGAAACACTTCATTTGCAATGTTCRATAGACCTTACCATGGAGGTGGGAACCTGCTTTAAGAAACCATATATCCTATCTCCAAAATACATGAMAACTATAAAACTTTGACATGAAAACATAGGATAAATCCAAGATAGTTTAAAAAGGAAGGAAAGAAAGAAAGATGACAACTTTGTTGTGTGAGAACAGCTTTGGAGTTCAGGTCTGTATGCTTTTTTTTTTTTTTTATGCTCTTTAGAGAATTCACATCTCAAAATATTGTTAAAGAAGAGAAGACAGTGTATCTGAATATGTCCTCCTGATGAACATTCAAGTGGAGTGTTCGTGTCAAACAGACAACACAAAGAGGGAGTCAGAATATCATGCAATCAAACACACTGCTATCTGGGGAAGTTACTTTATTCTRCAGAGACTGATTGTGTTAAACTAAACACTATCACTTATGTCAAAATCATTGGAAAATATTACTACATACTGTGTAAGCTTTGGTAAATTAATGAAAGCAGATACAAAATTGAGATCTTCCTTCTTTGTCAAAAAAGCTACAGGGTTTCTCGTCATCTTTTGGAGAACTGCTGTCTTGACAGCATCAATGGGGGGTGGAACAGAAGTGGAAACAGTACTCACTAGTTGTACTGTGTATTTATTTTAGCAACTGTTATGTGGCTGGCAGAGCTTAAGTGTCAGATCTGACAGAGAAGGGAGATCAGGTGTTATTAACAAGTAATACTATGTTTGCTTTGTGTGGGAGTTAAAAATTCACTGGAATTTTTTGATAGAGGACTTGGCTATGACCTCCACAATCAAAACTTGACCTCTGCTCCTCACAGTTAGGTGCCCTCATCAATCATTTTACATCCAAAGAGTGACGGTGGTTTGTGTTGCTGTATATAAAGCTGGGAGAGCTGTGGTTTTAGTAGCATTACTAAAATACCCAAGGAAGCAGTTTGGGCTGAGCTGGTGCTGCAACGGACAGCACAAACAGTGAGGTTTTCATCAGCTTTCATAGCCTCTCCTGCTTGCCACAAATTGCACTTCTAGTTAGTTGGTTTCCATGATGTAGGGCAGCTAAAGGAGTTGGGATGAGGCAGCAGCTAAGAAATAAATGTCATGGAATATCAACTGAAGCTTAAATGGAAATGGTTTATATCAAGCCAGGTTCTGTTGGCAGACAGGTTAATAACAACTGCTGAGCCACAGAGGTTTTCAGTTGCTCTGTTCAATGTAAAATCCCTAAGGCTTATTAAAGAAGGTGGTTTGCACATGTGTGAATACAGAATCATGAAGTTCCTGAAGTTGCTTACAACTGAATTAGAGGGCGCTTGCCTTGCAAGTGTTCTGGCTGCAAAGGGAATGAACCAGGTAGAATGAATCTGGCTCTGTAGTGAGTCTTTCCAGGAACAACATAATTGCATTATAAAGAAGCTATTTTAGATGTGAAAAAAATATTAAAAACAAATTACAGTTTGTTATATTTACTTGATTTCATTCTCTTCACTGGACTGTTTCAAGGCAATGCCATCAATGAGCTTGGAAGCTGTTGCAAAGTATATGTTAAGATGCCTGACGTGCTTATTCATGGGAATTTGGACTTAGGAAGCTCTTTTTCCCTCTGGTTTTATCGAAGTAGTAGCTTAGGTTGTGGAATTATCTGTCCCAATTAGAGGAGGAAGCACCATCACTCTCTAGTCTAAAGGATAATGAGAGGAAAATGGGAAATGTACCTCAAGAAAATGTTCTTCCTGTGTTCTAAGAGGTGATGGGTTGGCTCATTAAACAGGCTTCATCTATTTTGGCTGTGCTAGGGTGCAAATCAGCTAGCTTTAAGCAGTTTTATATTTCTCACTCATATCTCTGTTTTATACCTGCCGAACTCTGACCATGGTGTGTTTGGGGGTGTGTAGTGTCTGKTTTTTTGGCTTTTACTTTTTCTTTTTTTTTTTTCTGTGATGATGAATTCCTAAATGAACAGATACACAAGTTATTTGATTTCTGTGAGCAGAAGGGACTAGAACTAGGAAAAAAGAAGATTTTGCTTTTTGTRGATGGGAGCGGAAGTGGTGTAAGTGCCTAAAAAACCCTCTTCTCCTTTCCAATTTTATGCACCTCGCACCAGCTTGGACAAATATCTGACTGTTTTGGTGCTTATAGAGGAGAAAAAGCCTTCAAATCTGACTTCTCTTCCCTCTGACTTTTCGGGGGAATTGCGTTTCTCTTGGTAAGTTTTCTGATTGACTGTGCATTTGACTGAACAGATAGAAATATTACGGAAGGTAACTTACATGCATTGCTCTCAGGAAGAGGGTATTCTTTTTTTTTTTTTCCTAGTTGCTGTGACTGTTGATTCAATAGAAAGTCTTTTTCCTTTTAAACTTATGACAAAGCATTGCTGACAGAGAATATTGAGTAGACCTTAAAGACCTTGCAGTATTATTGTGCTGTCTTCACCCTGAAGCTACCTCAAGATCTAACAGGAGGCTTGCCCAAACTGCAATCCTATCCATAAACATAACCTTCAACAGACCTGTATGGCTGTTCTTTAATTGACTGCCTGTCAGGGTATAGATTAAAACTTAGTTTAGGATACCYTACCATTTGCTGTCAGAAACACTCTGTGGCATGGATGAAGCTTGCCCCACTCAAATGGGACAAGTTTTCCAGTGCGTTCCCAGGCACTGCCTTTCCACAGTTTAGTGGGAAAGAATTCATGGAAAGCCTAAATTTACTGCCAAGTGAAGCAGCACAGATATGCCCAATGAGCCGTTACTGCCCCTTCCCAGGGAGTGCATCACTGAAAGCAGGAAGCATTGCATACTGGTGTGACCAACAATTACTCTGTTGCTAATTTGTGAATGCTCCTATGTTCGGCCCTGCCAAATATTCTGAATTATTTTTCCCTCTCTTAAAAGCAAGAAGTATATATTTTTCTACTCATGTCACAATTAAAAAAAGCCCCTTTTTAAGGCTCACATATCTTTAAAAATATAAATTGGCTGTCAATTGATGATCATCCAGTTTTCTGTAGTTCAGGRCAAACACTTTGCATTTCGCAGGACTTTTGTTCTGCTTTTCTCCTTTTTGAATGTTCTTAAAGTTCTTTAAAGTATATAAAGTTCTAATCTTTAGCATGTTTTTTCACTCCAGGTTTGCTTGTCTTTCCTCTCATTTATTAGCTTTCACTACTCAAATTAATGCTGCTGAAGTAAGCAGCACCCAAAACAGTTATAGTAAAATACAAAGGAAAATGAAGACACTGATTTAGCTCTCTGAAAGAYTCTTCTTTTTCTACAGGAGAAGCAAAAGATTTATTATAATTACATTGCTTTGTATAAGTTACAAGTTATAGATACTTTCCAGATTTACACAAATTGGTTGTAGAACTATTTCCTGTTCCCTTCTGGATGCTTTAAACACCTTCAAGAACAATTACATTAAAAGAGAAAGTTCCTTTGCTGTCAAAGGGATTCTGTCAGAGACAGTACTAGAACAAAATGGGGCTGAGGCAGTTCGGAGGAAATACTACTCCAATTTTGTCCTTTGATTTGTAATCGGTATAAATGTGTCAAAACAAAGGACACATCCAAGAATATTTCTATCCCTTCAAAGAGGCAGACAGAATCACAACCAAATTCTTTCATCATTTTTGTTTTATATTTGGCCAGTCTTTTGAATTAGGTAATGGAAACGTAATCCTTTCCCACTGCAAACTGTTTTGCAAGACGAACGACTAAGAAGTCCACCTGCTCAAATTTGAAGAACAAAAAGATATTTAACATTTGTTGTTCTTCTAAGAAAATATTCCTAAGTGCTCTGGCTAGGCCCCTTCAAGGCAAAGCTAAACTTCTAGTTCAAGAAAGRTATTTATCATGACCTATAGTACCATGTTTTCATCAAGGTAGCAGACTTGGACTGCTTATGTTAGAAGGCTATATAACTCAATCTSACAAGGCTAACACTTCCACTTAGCAAACCACACTTAAATTCCTGTCTTGACCTGACTCTTTAGATGTCTAAAAACACTGAGGCCATATTTGGCCTGTGGTTCCTTATGAACCACAGCTTTTGCAGGAACTGCAGAGGGATCTCTTCACAAACACACATAAGGATTTCATGATGCTGAGTTTGCACACAGCCTGCTGAATGGTAATCTTCTCCCACAACCGCTCTGTCAATAACAGAACTACTTGGAATGAGKTGGTGTGGGCTACTGCGTCTATAGCATGACTTTAATTGTTGCATATGATTACTGTACCTATATGTGATACTGTTCGGAGTACATTCATACAGCACAGATGGTTAGTTTTGTATTCAGTCACCACTGGGTCAAGAACATCTCCATATTTTTCTGCTCTTTCTTCAGGCCTCTTTCTTACGTCCACTTATKTAAAAGGACAAATCACTAGAGACATGGTATATGGTGAACTTACTGTTCATTGTGGGACACTCTTCCAGCAGTCCTTCTAACCTGATCTGAGGCAGCCAAGCTTTGGTTTTAACAGATACTCTCCCTGAAGCTCATACTGAAGAATTACCATAATAAAAATGTTTAAAGGTGGCCAAGCACCTTCCAGATGCATTCTTCCCATCTGGCACACAAAGATCAGTAAACAAAAGGAGTCTACTAAAATGTTCTGAAATTGTCTGTCATAGATTTCCATACTGTGAAATATCCTATTCTGGGAATATCTGTTCCTGTCAACAGTGTGTCCCCTCTGGATTCCTGAAGGGACCCTGGCACCAAGGAAGAGGAAGAATTCTTGAGTGGAAGAGGAAATAAGAAGAGACAGGAAATGCTTGGCAGAACAGAGGGAGGAAAAACCTCCCTGACAGAGTGTGCCAGAATGTGTCCAAAGGAAAYGCTGGGATCTCCCTTCTCAAGGGACTTCAAAAACTAAGCACTAGAAAATGTACTGCAGGGAATAATACTGCATTGGCAGGAAGACGGGCTGGATGATCTAATTATTTTCCATCTTTAACTTGTCTAAGTCTATGAAWAATAGATATCTTTCTAGCTGCTTTTTTTTTTCCTTACTAATTTCCAAAATATTGTAAGTTGGGAATGATTTCTTTTAAAAGAAATAATATTAATAATTATTACTTTTAATCCATCAGTCCCRAGGCTCAACAAATTCTGACCTTTCCTGTAACCTATTCTACTTTCCAGAACTGTGATATGCTAGGTGTAGAGCTAAGCTCAGGCAAATATGAATAGTTACAGCTGGTTTCTGCAGTGTATGTCTGCAGAGTTTTGGGGGCAGTCATACTTAAGTTTCTGGTGGTCTGGTATTAGTAATTCTCTGCAAGTAAACCTGTAAARATTGGATAATAATCTTTGAAAAGCCTTGATGTTGTAAATTCTTTCATTCCCTCGCTACCACAGATTTTTCCTGACACRTTGACATTAAGTGTCCCAATATCTTTACAGATGTGAGTTAGTGTGAGCAGAGTTTGTTAAAGGCAAGCATACACCACCTATATGTCTTCAGCAGACTTGGTAGTATCCATTCATWTGATACAGGAACAGAAACATAGAGGAAATTTTTGCTGAATTGTAAATTTTATGGGTTTTGTATTGTGCCGTTCAGCTACAAGGTTTAAGATAATTTACTTGTGCAAAGAGCCTTCATCTTGCCTATCCCTTATCCCTATAGCTCAAATACAGCATAGTTTATATTGTTTCTATACGACTTTTGATTTTACTTGAAATATTTTATTGCGCCTTTCCCCAAAAAGAAAATTTTCCTTTTTTATATGAGCRTGTGTACATGCACATGTGTACACTTGCATAAATAAAAGATTCAGTTTGACAAATCAAAGATGAAATATCAGCAGGTACTTAATTCTGTCTCCACTGTGCAATGTATTACATWAAAGATTCACTTTAACTACAGTCACTCCACTGACTGAGGTACCTGTAGCTGCTTTGTATCAGCACCACAGGACATATAAACAGATCAGGTAAGCAATGTGAATGTCTCTTACAGTTAWGTAGCAAGATTGTAAGTTCTTTAAGACAGAATTCAGATAGCTCTATCCTTGAGTTCAATGAGTATTGCTAAGCAGTCTTTAGCATGTAATTACTTCACAGTTTATCATCCTAACTCCTACGTTAAGGGGCGTATCATCAGCGTGTTTTCAYAAACAGGAATTGAGGCACACAAAGCTTGTACTCAGACTTACACAAGCAGTGGGTGGCCTGACTCCTGTTCAGTCGAAGTATTCAGTGGAAGTTATGTGCCTGAATAATGTGGGTACAAATCCTGCATCCAAGTCCTGYATTGAAATGTAGACCTTCTTGTCATACATGGTAACTTGACCCCAGAAATATCTTAATTTATAAATTACTCAATAAGTAAGACAGCTCAGTCTAAAAGCAAAAAGCCAGCATTAACTTTCATTTAGAAGAAACAGTATTAAAAAACCACATCCATCTAATTATCTACCTGTAAAGAAGGGTTCTCCTTCAGATCCAAGATATTACAATGACTTGTTTATGATAGACTTTCAAGACTGCAATTAATGCTAAGAGCCAGTTACTTTTACTAAATTCATAAAATTACTAATCCCTTTGTGAATCTATTATGGAGAACTTGAGTTAGTCATCGCAATGAGAAATAAACCTTTTGAAATATCTGTGCTAGAATTCATGACGCTATTAAGTAATGTGAGATAATAATCATTCAGCTCCTGCTACAGTGAAACTAGTACGATGCACTCAAAACAAGAGCATTCAGCAATAACACAGTGTGTTCTTAATCAAGACAAATTTACTGTGAGCCAGGGGTCAATGAAAAAAAGGAATAGTAAGCTTGCAGCTCTATTCTTGAGCTTGGGTAAACCTGTCCATCAATATCTGTGTTCAGCAGTTACTGTTTTGAAAGTATTTTGTATGTTGTAGCAACACTTAAATGAAAAATCAGTTAAATTTGAATTTAGCCTGTAAACTTCTGTTCCATATACTGTAAYTTTCCATGTATATTTTATGTCTCTTAAAATAATGTTGTTATAAATAGATGTAGCTGGGAAAAATATTGTTTCTAGGACAAGGATGGCTAAACTAATGAATAGTTGATAAAACTGTGAAATAAGTGCTAATTAATCTTTTAGATTCAGTATTAATAAAGTCACACCTGAAAGAGCTGAATAGAGGAAATAAAATTGCTGAGTCGGTTTCAACTTGGTTTAACATTTGTCTAAATCATTGAACTTTTTCTAAGAAACCTAGCTCTATTTTGTGCTTGGATATTTGAATAGTTCTTTAGGTTGGGGAGGATTCTTCTTTTGAATTGGAAATATTTTCAGTCTTTTAAAAATTCCTACTACTTTTGTGCAGCAAAAGTTTAACTATCGTGAAACACTTCAATAAGAAGACACCTCCGTTTGGTCTCTATGTATACAAATTTTAAAATCTGTGCCTAGCCACCATGAAAATAAAATGTTATTGCATGAAGGTTTTTTTTAAGTGATTATTATTTTGAGTAACATGGCTCTAAATTTGGGCATCTGATGGAGGGAGGGTTTCTATTTTTTTTTAAATAAAAAATTATCTTTGAGGCCACTCTACAAAGTGGAAGTCTGTTTCAAGCTATGTGCTTGAACCTCCAAGCATTTTGATAGTCTTATGTATTTTCTCCCTGTCCATGCAAAACCACACATTTCCTATTGAGAATGTGATTTCAAGTTCACTGAGCTGAGACACTTTATTTGAGTATAGATTCAAGCCCTTTAAAAATGTATTTACCCTAAAGAATGTGTAGAATCTTCCTTAAAATGTGCCTATGATTACCAAAGCAAGGGACTTGTTATGTRTGCATATGAAATATTTAACAGAAATGAAATATTTCTCCAGCTCTGAAAAAAGACTGCACAGAGAAACTTTGCCAGATGACACCAGGTCGTTAAGTGCTTTGTGAGAAATGTCTTGGCCTATTCTAGTTACTGATGAAACTTGCTTTCCACTTCAGTGAGGCCAAAATTTCACAGTTGGATGATGCCCTAGAGATTATCAAGAACACTAAGAAAAATTTCCCATCACCTCTGATTAATTACTCAGAGTAACAAGTGTTCCCCTGGGCAACTTTGCGTCTCAGCTATAGATAAGCACTGCTATGTGAATTTTAATGAAGTGCAAACTCTGCAACGAGCAGGATAAATTCACCGTTGCAACCATCTCACTTTATAGTCACCACTAAATAAAGCAGTTTAACAAAATCAGTTGAGACTCCAATTCACAATGAAGTTAACACAGTGTTATCTGAAAAGTTAGTACTGGTTTGGGTTGTGCTGGGTAAACATATGACTTAATGCTCGCTGGCTGATTTGAGACAAGTAGTCCAGTTGTAGAATCACAGGCAAAGGACAGACATTAAAACTGATCACTTTCCATTATGGAAGCGCATGTATATGTGTTAGTATACGCAAGCCTATATAGTRTGGTCACAGCCTAGGCTCTCTCAGATACTAATATCCAGTCCATGCCTATAGTGATCCCATAAGCTCAGGAAAAAATGAACGTGTTTTTCCACAGTCAATGTGAAGAGAGTTCTCAGAGAATGTTAGCTCACTACATTGTAAAGAACTCAAACTTTTAGCACCATCTGTTCCTACTGGCAGCCTGGTAACATAAAGCTAGAATAATAGTTATTGCTCTATAATATAGTAATGCTCAGAACTGTAAGGTTACTGAGTCAAGTGTCTTTTGGGGTGGGGAGAATAAAAGAAGGGAAGAAGCACCATAGAAGGGCTTTAGTAGTCATTAATTTCATGTATCAGAGTTATTTGTAGAGGAACTYGGGGAACTATATTGACAAGAGTGTGGAATGTATCCATAAAAAAAATCTCCAATCCTTTCTGTAGTACTAATACTGATTTTTCTTTTTTTTTTTTTTTTAACATTCCTATTTACATCTTCCTACCAGTTAATGCATTTAAAGTATTTACTACTGTCAATGAGGACATGTAGCCAATTATCCAAAAGAGAGGGTTTTTTAATTAAAAAAAAAAAAGTACTCCTTTGTTATAATCATGATAGTAATAGTAATTAACTCATGAATGTCATGATCACATCAGGTTAGTACATTKGGAATGATTCATAAAAGTTAGATCTGTTGGTAGATTTCGGATACAAGTCGTTTTTCACTTCATTGAACAAAACCATTGCCTTTCCCAACATACCTTGCCTCACTTATATTCTCACAACAGAAGAAAAAAATAAAAAGAATGGTATTTTGTTTAACTATGCAAATGAAAACTCATTTGGGACATATTTTTGTTTTGCTGATTCATGTTTTTCAGTGTCTTCCTCTCTCCTTTTCAGTCCTTAGCTGAAGAACTGCTTTTCTTAAAATTGATGTGGAGGCTATATATGTTTTGAACCTTTGCTTTTCCTTTGTATTATTTGTACAGAATGTGAGTTTGAGAGAGCTGGAATAATGGAGACAGAAGTGTCTCTTAAAAATCTGCATCGTTTTAAAATTTTGTGTGTGGATTTGTCTGGAATCCTCCAAGAAGTCTTTTGTGAGTAGGGAAGCATAATTTGACTCATTTTATAGATAGGTAAGCATAGAAGTGGAAAAGCTACATAACTGTAAAAACAGGCAGATGGTCCCTAATCTTTGATACGAAAAAGGAGAAAGGGGATGGTCGTGCTGGAATAAAAAAAAAAAAAAAGCCAGAAAACCTACCAGGATTACTACTGAGTTTATCTAGGGAAAAGTTTTGATGATTCACAAGTGACTCTTGAGCTGCCAGTGTTTTCATTTTGCTTGCTGTGCATGTAGTGCTGCCCATCACCTGTTCTTAATTATAACATCTTATAAATCTAACGTTAGGAGACTAGCAGTGAGACACAGTGCCTGCACTGGCTTAATGGATACTCTAGGAAAAAAATAATTTTTCAAGAGTTTACTCCTGGATGAGCTTCTATGAACCTGGCATTGTCATGAACTGATATTTCTATTAAGAAAAACACTAGTGGATGCCTTTAAACAAGTAAGGTCCTGGCTTTATACAACCATTGTGGTTTCAAACACCATATCAAAAAACACTATGATGGGAAGCTATCATTTAATAAATCAAAATAGCTTGCTTGGTAATAAATATTTTTCTTAGAAACCACAATATTATCTTTCCTACAGATCATATGACTTCCCAGTTCCTGCATTTTTTGACATTACTGAAGTAACAAAGGAACGTGGGAAATAACTCAGCATGGTGAAATCATTCAGTTTAGCTGTGCCTACTCTGTGGTTAGAACAACTTACAAATGTGTGATTTCAGGCATAGGTGATCAAATTGTTCCCTTTTTCAGGTAGCCACAATTTGGCTGACCTGTACAGTGCTACCTTTCTGAGATGAGGAAGGMGTTTAGTTTTGACTAAATCACTCAAATTTCATTTCTCAGCTTTGTGTTCTAAGGGGTGAGCAATATTTCCATCTCACAGCATGGGAAATAGTTTCTTGCCTATATGGGCTCTGAGCATTAAAAAAAAAAAAACAAACACAAACTGTAAAAAATGCCATGTATCATTGCTATTGACTCCGTGTTCTGTGTTGGCTGCTGTTCAGGTAACTTCCACTTACATTGATGAACCAGCCTTTGTAGTTAGCAGTGAAAAGAAAGCCAATATTAAAAAAACAAAAAAAGCGGGGGGGGGATAATAGTTCAGAGATAGGAAACATACAAAGATTTATATTCTGCTGGCAGTGAYAGCAGTCTAAATCCAGATTGGGTCTAGACACAAGTCCTGTAAAGACACATGCACATAAATAACATCTATAAGAAATATACTGTTGCATTTACACAGATGGATTCTCATGTGTAGAATAACTTGCTAACATAAAGTATCAAATTGACTGGGACCTATCTATTGGCATGACTTGCATGCCTGCATGTATTTATATATGAAATCATACATAAGTTTCACTTAAAGAATATAMGCAATAAATACTTATTCTGTAAATAATACTGCTCTGAACAAAGTCCTCCAAGTTTTCTAATAAAGTCCTTCAAATTTCCTAGCATCTGCTAAGAAAGTCATAAAAAGTTTATACAAGTCTGAAGATTCAGCGTGTTTTACTGGGATCCCTTTTATGATGCACTTCTCATGCAGAGATCAGTGTATTCTTCCATTTATTTGTCCCACAATTATTCAGTATTCCACAGCAAGAATTTCTGTGTTCCTGGGTGTGAGATTCTTTTTATAATGAAGTGCAATGCGGGTATGAATATATTTATATAGCTTCAATGACTTATTGGCTCTGCTTGCTAATAAAAATATGGTTTTGATTATCCTTAAAACTCCTGATTCAACCTACTTTGGGAAAGTTGAGCTATACTGTTTTTTACTGTTCACATGACATACTGTGCATTCTAGCTGAGATCCAAGGTACAGTACAGTGGACTTGCATCAAAAGAGAAACTGTTGCAGCAAACCTTAATTGGAAGCTGAAGTGTAACTTAAGGAATATTAGTAACAGAAAGGTATTGAAAACAGAGTTCTGGTTTTAGGCAAACAATTTCTCAGTGGTTCAAAATGATAGTTTAGGAGACAGATAGGACAAAAATTGCTGAATATATACAGGAAATGTTAGGAATCCTTGAAAAAAAAAAATGAGTAATATTTTTTTAACAGGCAGGCTTTAAATGACCTCAAAGAATTATGTGCCACGTTGGTTACTGTCTTGTAACAGAATTCCATTACTTTGAAAGCAAATGTGGAGCCTGAGGCAGCTTTGTTAGATATACCAATATATCTATCCTCAGGCTGATCTTCCGGTGCACCTATCTCTGTATTTTTTTTCCTCTTGTCTGCAATGGTGATAAGATTTATAAGTGGGTTATCATATAATCTAAAGCAATTAATTTTTTACACTAGCCATATTTTTCTGATTCAGCTGTATTGGTGTGTATTTCTAGAAGCTTTTTTTTTTTTTAATTGGGGAGAAAAGAAGCTACAAAGTAAAACTACAGCTTCTTTAAGATTCATGTTAATATACTGTGAAAGGTGTGCAATTCTATTAGGGCAATGGACAGAAAAGTGACAGTATCTTGATTACTGATACGCCAGGCAAGGTACATTAAAGATACATTAAAGCCGTGTGAGGGTAGAAAACTTTCTGAAAATGTTTTCTATGCACCTTAGTTTTGAAGTTAATTGCATCTCTGCATCCTTATGGGTCAGTGGCCAGCCTCAGAGCCCCCTGCTTTTTTTGGGAATACAATTCTGCAACTGATTGCCTTCCCGTCTGCATCCTAAGTTGCATGTTCCTGTAACACAGTGTGACTACATCAGGCCTGCACTGTGTGCAGTTCTGTTCTTGAGGGAAAACATGACACTATAAACCACTGACTGCTAGGCTTTCATAAATGCAGTTTTTCATGCTGAGTGAATAATATTTATGAAATAACCTACTACATGGATGCCCATCCCACTAAGTAGAAACTTGTCTCAATATGTGTCTGAAAAGCAGTTGATGCCCTTGGCAAAGCCTGCCTCTCTCAGAATAATACCCTGACATCTTCTGGCTTTGTGAATGGAGAAGTTCTCTCCTCATCTCTGGCTTTGGGCTGGTATTTTCATGTAGTTTCTAGCCTTTGTCTGTTAAGATTTTTGACAAGATAGATCTTTTTCAATGGCAATAATTTTCCCCAGGAAATGAAACTTTGAAAGACTTGTTAATTGCATTGTTTCAGCATTAGACTTTTTCATTAATTATGCTCTCTGTCCTCAATGACTTTAGCTCTTAATGCCAATGCAGCAAAGAATGCAGTCTCTGACATATCCATAATGGTTGTACAGTAGTCTTTTAGCAGGCCATGAATCCACGATGTTGCATCTATCATGTCACTAGTCCCTCTATGAAGGGAAAGGAGCTGACACTTACAATTGCTTTCCAAACCCAATTCAGTGTGGTCATCTTAAATAACGCATTCTTGCTAAATTTATATTAATAAATGGGGCCTGAATCTCCCTGCCGGTTAGCAAAAGCATCAGTTCTCATGTCTTTCATGTCAACTGATGGTATGCTGCACAGTAGAGTGTTCTGCCCAGAAATGTTTTTATTGGCAGGGAATAGGGGGTGGAAAGGCATCTTTTGTAATGCTTTAAACAATTAAATTACTAGGAAGAAAATTACCTCAGCTTAATAGGAGAGTACTTCACTGTACCGGTTCTGATATCCAGACTCAACATCCAGTAATGAAGAGGTCCTAACAGTGCTGAGTGTCAAATTTGAAGGATTCTGACAATCTGCATTTTCTTCTCTTTCTAGAAAAAGAAGGGAAGAAAGCATGTATGTTAATACTCTTCAAAATATGCAGGACAGCAGAGAAATATTTTTTTACTTTCCTTGAATAAACAAGGTACATAAAGTTTATTTTATTTTCCTGTTTTAATATTTTTTTGACGTAATCAAATGTTAATACATTAAATAAACATGAAACAGCACAGGAAAATTGTGTTTAAAACTGTTGCTCAGGTTACAAAGACTCACATGAAGGGCTCACATTTTGTTTCATTTTTATRAGTAATATTGTCTGCATTCCTACATTATGCTTATGTGTAGCTCTATAATTCACAGTAAACTGAGTTATTTTCTCTTTGGACTACTTTGTATATTACAAAGGATCACTGTTTCTATTTGTACAAAGCTAATTTTTCTCTCAATGGCAGTCAGTTTCAAGCTTGTTCAGAGTTTTGAACATGCAAAAGCTGGAAAAATGAGAGAGAAAATGGAAATATTTCACTGTACACTGAAACTCTTTGGTTTATCACAAAATACCAGACAACGACAAATTGCATCAACCAAAGCCTAAGTAGTTCCCCCCCCCCTCCATAAACGAGTAACAGTCGACAGCTCTGGAATGTGCACTCATCTCCCATGAAAACATTTTTCCGCTCTGCCTTTTCCAAAAATCAAAAGTTCAAAGCTAAACTACTACACGTTATAAAAGAACAAATTTACCATGACACTTAAATAAAGACATGAGTCAGTGTATTCAGCTTTCTTGAGGGAGGAAGGAGTTATGTTTCTTGTTAAGGCGAGGTTTGCAGTAACGAAATTATTTTTATGGTTTTATATATCCCCTTATAATTATTTATCCACATAGATGTTCTGTTTTACTGTACAGTTGAAGTTGTAACTCGTGCCTTTTTTGTCACTGATATACTAGTTAAGATTTACAAYGTTCCTCCTCAGAAAGCAAAGTATTAACATCTTTGTTATACAAACGGGCAAATGCAATCATGGACATTAAGACACTTAATTCAGTATTATTTAGGATACCTGTGGCAGTCTGGGAACTTCAGCTACTGCTCTTTACTCTGAAGAGTGCTACTTTTGTTCTGGGGAATGGCACAAGCAAGATGAGTAGCATGCATGTTGAGAATAGAGACAAAATGAGGTGACTTTGGACTGCTGTGGGTAAAACAACTTATATTTGGAATAAAAAGCATGTGATTTTGTGTCCTCAAATGTGAGGTGTAGAACACTATATTAAGCAGCTGAATTGCTTTATGTAGTTTTTAAAGCTGTCTAGGAAACTTGGAACACTATTTCCATTTATTTGGAACAAGTGGCTGACTCATTTGTCTGCCTTGGAAAACCTCTACTTCTGTTCCTGACTGAAATAAGACGGATATTCTGAAAGTCATTCCTCTTGTACAACAGGAGAGAAGTGCAGAAAGTCACCTGCTGATACTGTGCCTTTCCATCCCTGAATGTATGGTCGATTTGGAATATGTTAAAGGATGCAGTCTCCTACTTGGTACCATAGTAGCTTTAATGTGTCCATTCTTTTAAGCAAATTGGTACTACAAAGTCTTGTTCTTTGTGGATACAAATTTGGGGTAGCTAGATCAAAGGTCTGCTCTAGATTTGGACCTTTRACACTGAATGATATATTCAGTACGATGGAACCAAAACCAGAAAATCCTTGAGCATGGAGAAAGCTGACATCTGAAAGTATATCCAACAGCCTAGGCACACCATCAGGATTCAGTTTTCCCTTACTTATGTGTAAAGATTTATTAAGTCATTCCTTAAGARCAGTGTTAAGCAACTGTAGAGATGATATGCTCAAACTGAGGGACACTTTTTTTTTTTTTCTTCAAATTATATTTTTTAACAATACAATTTAGACATGAGGTGTCAGAATTTCTACAGCTGCCCCTCTCTTCCTGTTGTTTCTGTAAGATGACATGTGAAAGGACCTTATGTGGTAGTTACCTATAGTAATAAGTTCTCTTTAGCCTTTTTAAAATCCTGTTATATTTCACAGGGGAACACAAAGAGGGTGTAATGTAATGAATATACAGGTTTTTTTAAACTTTAACTTTTCAAAYCGAAAGGTTTGGATTTTTCATTTGTCTGTTTTTGAGGCCCTTAACTGATTGTGCCATTGAATTTAATATTGGTTATGAATGAGATTGTTGAAAATAAAGGGACATGGTCTGTGGGAAGTACATTTCTAGTATGGGAGASCACCACAGTCAGTTTTGTTGGGTGYAGGCATATCACACTAGTGACRATGGCTAGAAGCACCAGGCAACTCAAAAGGGGAACCTGCATTATCTGACCTGCTGGCTAGATGAACCATGTTTTGATAACCTCTGGAATAAGGACAGAAGTGAACTCTGCTTGATAGACAATRAACTTGTTCAATTTTCAGTCATCATGCATTAAACCATAAAAGTTACAAAGAAAGCCACGCCAGGATATGTATGTTGTTGAGTAGTAGGGAGCAATTAGGTGGCAGTGCCTTGATAGAAAGAGGGCAGCTGATTAATAATAGGCTAGTGGTAGGTACACTTGCTAGCTATATGCAAATGAGGGTGAGGAGGGGTTTGCTTCCCCCTTTCTCTGGAGCCAAGCATAGTCCTCACCTATGCACTGCTTCATTTGGCTACATAGGCAATTCAGGCAGTAATACCATGTATGCTCTGAAACAGTCAGAACCACAGTTCAGCCAAATTCGCTATCAGCCACTGTAATAAGTATCACACAGGGCAAATATGTATTCCCCTGCCTGTGGTTCCACCTCCCACATTATACAAGTGGGCAGGAAAGAGACTTTCACCAGAGGTTAGGAAAACTGTGTGATTTATAACATTGGTGGTAGGTGGAACAGGGGAGATTGTGGGACCAAGAGAGCCAAGTATTTTAAGCATCTGTTATAGGCCTGTGCCAGATGCAGGATACCAGACAAGATGTGCCATTTGTCTGTTCTTGAATGGAATTTCCTATGTCCCTAATACCAAGCAAACTCTGTTTATTTATAATATAACTACTGGTTTTGTAGAGATCATATACAGCACATTTCATCTTTTCACTCTCACAATGACATTTAAATACTTACAAAGTGATTTATTTAGCTATGTAAATTCAGTCAGGCTTGGCGGGTGTTTTGCTTTGTCGTGGGTGAATCTGTAAAGGCTGGAAGAGTCCTCTGTTTAGGGACGCTAAATTGTGTAGTTTCCAGAAGTACAGTTTTGTCTAATGCTTAGCTGGGTTAAGAATTAGACCCAAGTTCTTGTAAGACGGTAGGCAGTGATTTCAAGTGACCATTTTCATGGGCACAAAGAGAAGAATGATTTGGGAAATGCTGACTGTCCTCTCCTAAAAGTGGATTTTTTTTCCACTTTTAAGTGATTATACTTAGTACGTGATTCCAATTATTTCCTAAAGAAATAAGCAGGAATTTCTGATCAAAACTTTTTTCAGAATGTGTAAATTCAAAACTGCAGCTCTTTGGTGGAAACACATGCGTTAGTTCTAAAAGGAAACATCTATCATTTCCTGGAGTGCATTTATAGGCAAAATTAGAGAGAAACATAACCTTCCCAGAGTAACAGTATCTCATAATGAGATTGATTACCTGGGAGTTGAGTATCCCCTTTAAGTCTCTGTGCTACCTTGTTAATACCAAAGACATAAGCCCCAAACTACACTTAAGACCAGGTGGGAAAGTTAGCTCCAGGGTGTCTAGGCCTAGAAGGAAAATGCAACAGCCCCACAGTAGAAGACCCTGGCTCTGGAGTAAGCCAATTGCGCAGAAGTGTCAATCTTCTGCACATCAACCTTTTTTAATGTCGGAACCCTTCCCTGCCAGTGCTGGAATGCCCATTTGCTCTGCTTCAAAGTCATAGCAGGGTGACTGTCAAGCCTGCGAAGCTTTTCCATGGGCCCTTTCTGGTACCTCTGCTCCAGCGTCACATCTTCCAGTCCTTTAGCAGCAGGCTGTGTCCTGATCACCTTGCTACTCTCCAAACTATGACCTTTTTTGAACTGTTGCTAGTTTTTGAGTTCAGAGGAGATGATACCTAAGACAGACTTCTTGACCTGGGCCCTCAATAGACCCCAGCTTTTCCACCAAAATGCCTTGGCTTCTTCCAAGGACAGGACAAAAGAATTAAAAATAAATAAACAAAAATCTGCAAGATGGAAAAAGTGAAAAGTTGTAGTTACAAATTTGCTGACAAAAACATGAAGGATCACAAAATTACTAATCTTAATCCAAGTTTCTCTGGTGATATTCCCTATAACCTTTTAGGTCACAAGGTACATTAAAACATGTGCAATTAACTGCCTGCACAAACAAGCTGCATGAGCTCATCCCTTTCTGCCTCAGTTTTTCTGTTTGTAAAGCTGAGGCTGTAATATTTGACTGGGTTATTGCTCTGAAGTCCAGCTTCTGACTGGAGTTGTTATTACAATAATTACTGCAGCACACATGTCAGAATTGAGTGAAAGCACTGTTATTCAACAATTAAAGCACAAACCACAGCCATCACCTTCTTTGTGTTATTACAGGTATAGACCCAACAGAGCAGAAAACAAATGTTCGTGTTCACACTTGCTTCTAGGTGTAATCCTCTGTTAGGAGACTATCTTTCCCCCCCCGCCCCCCCCAATCAAAGGTTTTTCGAGTACACTTAGCTGTTCCTAGCTGTAGCTAGAAAAGATACAGCTGCATTTTTTGGCTTATATAGCTTGAGCTCAACCCTCAGCAACAGCTTAGCCTGAGCTGTTTTACAAAACTATTTTTCTGTAAACATTTTCATTCAATAGTTATCATGTGATATCTACGCTCCCTTAAAACACACTAGTGACTGGGTGCCTTATCTTCCTATTACCAGAGTGGTCAGATACTGACTCGGGAGGTGGTCTGAAAGCTGGGGACAAAGGTAAGACAGAGAGCACTTAATGAAAGCTGGACTCCAAGATGGAGTCCTGTGATAAACAGTCCAACAAGCTGATGCTGAGTGACACAGAGAGCAGCATCTTGAGTGACAGTTGAATGGATATGGTCAACTTAGAGAGGAATTTCTAAGCTATCCTTGAGTTCATGGCTTTGGCAACTGTCATTTGCAAATGGATCTCACAGAAACATAGCATAAAATACAGGATCCAGGCTGGGTTTTGGGAGTTTTGCATGCATTCACGCTTTGGGGTACTCAGAATCTGGAGGCAGGTCCTTGCTTGAGGTTCAGGACAATCTCTAATGTAGTTAAATCATGCAGCCTACAGAGGCTGCTGTAAGGAGGCTGCCACTTCCCACAGAGGTAAAGTCCGGCCAAGAATAGCATGTGTTTCCTCCTCTGCATCTAGCACAACTGCAGCTAAGTGGTTGCTTATGTTCAGAAATGAATGAAATATTCAATGAAAACAAGAATCTTCACTGACGCGACCACTGCTTCTTAATYATTACACAAAATAGTGTTGTCTTGCCCAAGCGTGCCTGGCTCTCTAAGGATAATGGAGACAGTACAGTGTTTGGATAGCTGTTTTCTTCTGAAGAGTGGGGAGGGTGTGCCTGTGTGAGGGCATGTTCACAAGAGTTTTAGTCCAGAAAGAAATAGGTACATCTGGAAAGAGCATAATCCAGGTTGCCAGACTCTGGCACTGCTACTAGAAATAATCCTTTCTCAGGAAAGTACCAAAATGTGTCTGTCTGGTTTGCCCACAAGTATCCGGGCATTTTTCTTGGCAGGCATGGGTACTGGCAGTTATTTGGCATTTTGATTCCTGCCCCAACTAGTGTCTATTCTTTCTTTGACGAAGATGCAAGGATACGCCTGTGGTTAAATCACTGGCCTAGGGATTAGGCAAAGTGGGTTCTGCTCAGATTTTAGTCTGCATCCTTGGCCAGGTCACTTAAGCAAGAATTTTGAAAAGTGCTCAGCACCCACAAACAGGATCAAATTTTTCAAAAGCTCCCTGCTTCCACTGAGGCAGCCGCCAGATGATCAAAGGAACTTTTCAGAAAATTTGGCTGCAAGTGTCATTGCAAGAGCTACTGGGTGCTGAGCACTCATGAAAATCTGGTTCTCATTGGGGTGCCCGGATGGGAACCAAGCTCTTCAACTAACCCCCATTGTGACAGGAAGACACTTGAGAATCTGGCCAGGAGCGACCTCTTGAAATGCTACACCAGCAACTTTCTCTGTGCCTCAATTTCCTCTAAAATGAGAGTGATGTTGCCAGGGTGCTTGTAAGGATAAATTCATTAATCTACTGTATGTGATGTTCTTGGATGCTTCTGCAGCCAGGAGAGGGAGGTGAAGCATTTGTAGTACAATATCTTTCCAGACATACCAATGAATTGTGTAAACAAGAGTGTGTTAAGAAGACTGGAGCAGGAGTCCGGGAGTCAGCTTTGCTCTATGTACAATTTACAAGCCTCCAGGTTCAGGAGCTGCTGCTCTTTGTTTGTCTTAAATCCTTGATCATGAGTCAGGGATCTGCCACGCTAGGGGATGTAACAAATAGATCAAAAAGACTCACCCTGAAAAAACCTTTGTGCTAAACAAAGCGGGGCGGGGAGAATGCATTGGAAAGAAATGATAAAGCGTTCCGTTCAGCTGTTTGCCTTCTGAACTCTCTGCCTGTTGAGTACAGTAGTTCTATCATTTTCTTTCCTCACATGATATTTCTTTCCTCACATCCCACCAAAGTGCTTGGTATTTTTTGGGAGTTTTGGGATTTTAGAATTTCAACTTTACAAGACTGGTTACTCTCCTTATACTAGATACCCATATACAGTAGTATTTTTTGCAGGTGGGTTTTTTTTGGTTTTAAGACCAAAGAACCTTAACTTCAAAATGGACTTTTTTTCTTTCTTTCCTTTTTTTTTTTAACTTACAGTGGCCTCAATTTTGCCTCCAGATGGGGAAATCTGAAAGGTCCTGAGCCTCCTGTGGTGCGTGCTGGAGCAGCCTTCCTTGTCTTCCCGAGCAGCCTCCCCTCACAGGATGCGACATTTTTTTTCCAGCTGAGAGTGGAGGCCCCCCTCTGCCCCCCTCATTTTTGGCCTTCCAGCACTGTCCGCATCTGTGCGAGCTAATGCTACCCAGATCCTTCTCAAAGGGGCACCGAGGGCTGGCACGCAGAAGCGAAGCCCCCAGGCTGTATCTGCGAAACCCAAGAAACCTCAAACGCATTGTGTTTCCATAAATGCTCCTCAGCTGACTGGGCTGTGGGGAGTTTCTGCTCTCCTCAACCCTTGCCTCTCCTTTGGGAGTGGGAGGCGCAGGCTTTAAATCTATTTTCTGACTGCCTATGTGCCGAAATCGCGTTAAAGTTAGGGCAGGACAGAACCACAGAGCCACAATACCAGGCGCGAGGTGGTAAACCAACGTGAGGGGCCCGGCATGACTGACGAGCGGCCCCTAACCGCGGCTGCCGTGTGGCCCGGCCCGGCGAGCTGTCTGTCACCGCCCCGCCGGGCGATGGCGCCTTCCTTGGGGGCTGGGGCGGAGACAGTGCCGCCCGGCCCGGCCCTGCCCGGCCGGGGGCGGGCTGACCCGGGCTCGCGCCGTGACCGTTAATGGCGGGTAACGGCCGCCGAGCGGGGCGGGTGAGGGGGTGCAGTGCTGTGCGGCCTCTTCAGCGATTTAATTCGGTGCAGGCTTTGTTGGGCGCAGGTGCTTAATGGCCACTTCTGTTGCCAGTGTTTTAAACACAAGTGAGGGTCTTGTTGGTTTGGATTTTGCAGTGGGTTGTGTTTTTTTTGTTTTTTTTTTTTTTTAAAGTGGAATACAACATCATTACAACTCAGTGTCACTAAATTGAGTCCGCTAACACAAACCCCCCGCTATCTCGACAGCTTTTGGGTGTCAGGTACATTTCATGTTTTCCTGAAGTTTCAAAGACGTACAAGAGGTTGAGCAAGCCAAAATATTTCTCCTCATTATCTTTGGTGGCAGAGAGGGAGAAGGCGGGAAGGAAGGGTTGCTGCGCCCTGAGCTGAGGTCTGTGGTGCTGAGTGCCCTGGGGGAGTGCCAAGTTACTTCTTCACCTAGCTTCAGCTTTGGTGGGAGTTGAGGGAGCAGCTCTCAGTCTCATGGATGCAGTTATTTTGAAGGATAAGGCTGTACGTTGTGACCGTCCATCAAGCTGAAATCCCAGCCCTCAAAATATGCTTGGTGAGCGGAGCATTGAAAACATAATAAGTTTCTGTTCACTTATTTTTGAAATACTTGTTTTCATGAGATGAACAGTTAGTAGAAAGTTGAAAGCACGTGTAGCAGAGAAAATGTTTCTGAGCAGTCGCAAATTTAATTTGTTTTGCTTGTGTTTCACAGACCTTTTGAGTTCTTGAGAGCATTCAGCATACAAGCGACAAATGTGATGCTGAAAATAGGGTGTTTCAAAAGAATAATGTAAAATATTCATTGCAAGTGAATTCTGAACTCAGTGAAAGGCAATTTTTGTGCTTGAAATTTGAATCTATGAGCTATTTTGCCCTGACTGTGGAACAGAGATACACCATAAGAATCACATGCCAAAACTAATGGGCAGTTTGGATTTTAAATACTGAGTATTTGCAACTAGTTGCTTAAGAGCAATCTAAAACTGAAATGCAATGAAGGTGACATTACAAAAGATGGCTGAGACGAGTGGATTTCCTTTAAACTACAACKTAAAATCCATTTGATAATTTTATAGCAGTACAAAAATTAAAAATTTACTTCTGCAAGTGAATCTTTAATCAAGTATCAGGCTTGGATGTTAAACATACAGTTTTCTTTATTTCCAGGATAGTATGAACAATGTTTTTAGCTGAGGCTAGTAATGCCAGCTTAGGGAACAATCCTAAAATGTTTTACATTTCCTGACGTATTAAGATATGCCCAGGTCTCCAAAAGATAATAATAGCCTGTAGGAGTTCCTGAGCATACGAACTAAGAAAACACCCTTGCAATGACAGTGTGGACGGTACTGCATAGACCTCCTAAACTGAGCTATGCTGGTTGGAACTGGAGGAGAGTGGGAATTCCTGTAACAGGCACAGAACATCCAACTACTGCACCACTGTCTTCTGTGGAAGACAGAAACTGCTGCTGCCTCTGCACCTATATGCACATACAGCAAAACAGTTCGGAGATCTCACTGCCCAGGCTTGCATGTGACTTGTGTGCACAGTAGGAACTCAGTTCATCATGAACACCTTCATCCTTCACTGGAGCATATTTCTGGAGCTATTCATCCGGAAGGCTGGGATAGGATGGGACAGAATCCTTCCAGCTGTTGCCTTGTTAATTCATGTAGGGAATTACTACTTAATAAATAGGCAGGGTAGCTCTTGTGAACTGACTTCTAACCTGTGAATTCTGCATTACACAAGTACCGAATCTTGTCCAGTAATCTACAGCAGCACATCACAAATTGTACCCAGTCTCAGAATACATTCAAGCGGAGCCTAATAATGATTACAGCCATTTTTGAAAGCACAGCTGGATTTTGCTAAGCTCTGCCCACACTCAGCAAAAATCTTTCCATTCATTGGAGGGCTTGTGCTCTGAGAGCTCTTTTTTTACCCTCTTTGAGTTAACCAGAACTTGGCTTTGGACCTTTAAATCCTCCTCCCTATCAGCTCAGCAACCACAGAGGCAGTTTATTACTGAAAAGAAATCTAAGAATCAGTTTTGGCCAGCATTGTCTTGGAAAGTTCATTTTATTAACATGGTTTTGGTTTTATTTCAAAAACACTTTGACAAGCACTGACGTTTTTGGAACCAGTAAAGCACAAGAGACTTACTCCTAAAGGCCTAAGCTTTGCATTTTTCTGCAGCGAACAATGTGATGTGCTACTATGGTAAATTCAATTCAAGCCACTGACTGAAAGGAAATAAGTACTGAGTGTTGTCTTTTTTCCTTCATTTTCTAAAATACGTTTTGTGTGAATGCTAGTGCTTGTGGAATGTAGTTGCTTAACTACTCTTTGCTTATTTGCTTTTTATCTATAGTGCAAGTGACAGATACAGCAATGCTGGCAACATAAACTTTCCTCACAAGCCTGCTTTTATTGCTCGAATTTGACCTAAAGTAACTACCTCTTGACTTTTTTCTGAGATTTGCCAACAAGGGTCCCAGTTGTGTTTTATATTAATGTCCATCAACTGAGAGTTGGACTAAGATCACCTAATTCATTTACAAAGAAATACTGGGAAATATCTGAACACTTTCTTTTCCTTTTTCTTTTTTTTTTTTTTTTTTTAAAGGCAAGCTGAAAGAGAAATTCTGGTCTCTGGGCCAAATAAAAGACCCTTGTTCTGATACTCTGCATTCACTGGAGCTCCACACATGGTGGGAAGAATGGAGGGGCAGAACAGAGGTAAGTCATGTGCTGGCATAAGCAGACTTGACTGCTAGATTTCTTCAGTGGTAAGTTGATTGTATTTGGTTTGAGTGTTCCTGGGGCTCTGCCATCTTCCATTCTGTCCCTTCGAAAATTATGTTGAGAAAATGAGAGGCAATGTAAGCATCTCCACTTCAGGGACTGTAGCRTATTATATGTGTTGTTGCTTCACCTCACAGCACTGGATTTTGTTAGAAACTTGTTTTGCTCTCTGGAATTTTAAATTGCAGAAATGGTCAAATGCTTTGCTTGATGTTCCCTGTGCAAGTCTACAGTGTGCTACTGTCCACTTATTACTTTCCTTTCAGAGAGAAGAATGCAGCAGTATGTTGGTCTGGAAAGAGTAGTTGCTTTTTTAGTTAGCAGGAAACACATGCTGCAGATGTTTCAAAAATCTGGCTTTTAATATACCTTTGATATCTAGTATGTCAAACTGTTAGTTTTGACTCATTCTCCCTTTAATAGGATAGGTTATGTGTATCCTATTTGTTGCTGTGATAGATTCCTAGGAGCTGAAGTGAACTGGCATATCTGACCCAGGAGTTCATGATTTTTAGTGCTATGGATATTTATTTAAAATAGAAACTCTTTCTTAAGTTTGCAGTACATTTTTTCATCTCAACTTTAGTTCAGAGTGACTGCATAAATTGTATGACCTGTTTCTGAAGTTGAATAACCAGATTATATAGGCCTTTCCCTACAAGAATGAAAAAGAACTAGTTAGGTTCTTTTTCTATTTTGTTTTGGTTTGTTTTGTGGTGGTGTTGKTTTTTTTTAGGTTGGAGTRTTCTTGTTGGTACCATTTGTTTCTTTTTTGCATATACGGAGTTCTCAGAAGCTGACATTCTGAAGTGTTACAATTTGGGATTGCTAAGAATATTTGTGATAACTGGCCAGATATCTCTAAACTGGGTGTAATGAACACACACACACACAATCTTTTCTTGAAGAGGTGGAAAAAGCAAGGTGTGCATATGATGCATAACAGAAGAATGCTCTAGCTGCATAGTGTTATGAATGGCATAGCTGCTAGCATGCTTCTCAAATCCTAAGTGGAAAGTTTCTTACCTCCCAGGAACTCCATATTATTTTTGAGTGCCCTCATGTTGAACTCAGTGTAGTTGTTGATGAGACCCTATAAAGAATGATATCCACATACATGCACAGACACCACAGTCATCAGTTTACCGCATGCACACAGCACTGGGAATAGAACTTAAGACCTTCGCCTCCGCAAACACAGCTGCTCATCTGGCTGTGGGCTTTGTAGCCAGCAGAGGGAACTGATAAACACTCTCATAGGGCTGCTTTATATTTTTTTCTAACCAAGAGAGGGCACTGATTCTCACTCCCTTTTGAAAAGGGTCCAGTACATGTCACCCCTCAACAGTTTCACCTGCCATTCAAGAAGCAACAGACTTACATTCATCTTGCTTTTGCTATAAAATATGGACTTGCATGAAGAAGTTTTAATCATCAAAAGATGTCCCTAGACTGCATAGTGGTATTAATCCCCTGCAGTGCAATTATGAGACATTAAATTCATTACACATCAAGACAATTACAGAAACACATCCAACATTTCAGGAGTACAGGGAGACCAAGCACAATTGTTTACTGATGTGTACAGAGAATAGGCACAGTTATTGCACAAGACCCACAAAAGGCTTCAGAACCAGGACTCATCATTATCTTTTTAAACACACAGAGCTCCACAATTTTTGCTGAAGGAGAATTCTGTTAGCACAAAGAATAGATCTCACTTTCTGGAAGGAAAGCCACAAAAAGGCAACATCACTTACACAAAACTCTAGAAAGTGTAAGTGGCAAAAGTAAGAAACTTTTGTACAGTTAAATACAGATATTTGCTGGTTTTAATCAGACAGAACAAGCCACCTCTAACGTTTTTGTCTTTTCTTGTTCCTCACTACAATAACTCCATTGAACCATTGCTCTTTTAGGAATATGACATTAGTGAAAATTAAAAATTCTCTCCTTGCAGAAGGAAAGAACCCACAGCTTAGAATAATTGGAAGGCCAAAGAACTAAGGGAAAATATAGGATATATATACGCTTCAGGGATAAAACTTAATCTTTTCTCCCCTCAGATATATAGCAAGACATAGAATAAGTGGGCAGAAAATTCTGCCTTGTAGATGTGCTCATGGACGTATGAAAATTGTCCTACCTTCTACGGCAGGTAGCAACATGACCATTAATTGTTCTTTTTCTAGTCCTTATCACTCCTGCTAGTCCTCCAGTTACCTCTCACACATTCATTATTTTATCTGTCAGCAATGCATGCTTAGTGGTAATTTTCAATTTAGAAGAATAAGAGACAAGGCCTCCATTGCTAGGGCAATTACTCTAGAAATCAAGCATCAGAATGCGTGATGTGGCGGGGTTTTTTTTGAAAATGCAGTATTTGCAAGGCCATGGGAGCAATTAGGAGTCTGTACCRTCATAAATTCGCTCTAGGGTTAAAAATTAAAGGGATAGGGCAAAGCTGGTGGTTTTTTGGTGGTTTTTTTTTTGTTTTAATGGGTATGAAATTATACCCTATAGACATGATAGCGAATGTAGGAAAGAAAGGAAGAATATGTTCTATGTGCCATACAAGATCCATGTGAATAATTTTGCTTAAGCACCATGTGCTTCTTTTTGAGCTGTTTACTGGTACTGAGTTACCAAGACTGAGTTCTTATAGTCAGATGTTGCCCATCATTTCTGGTCCATGGCAGTGGATCTCTGCTTGCTTACCCTGCCAAGAGTGGGTTGGTCTCCTTTAACTACAGAGGGTAAGAAAGAGGTGGTCATTTGGTTATTTATTTATTTATTTATTTACCCCTTCAAAGAATGATTTGCATATCCTGTTAAGGGGCTTGTAAAGGGTTTCACAGGACATTCAAAACTGTTAGGAGTAAATTACCTCTCTCAAGATTTGTCACTGGAATTCTCCCTGCTGTTCAGCCCTAAAGAGTCATGCAAAGACAGATCAGCTGCAAAGGGGGGGACTTTATAAGGCTGAATACAAAATGAAGCATGGGATTAAAGTGCTGGACTGGAACCCAGAAGAGCTAAATCTGACTCTCTACTGTGAATTTTCATTGTGACCATAAGCAAAACAGTTCATATATTTAGTATCACCATGGCCAGAGGAAAACATATCTCTGCCTTCACAGAGAGGTGGGTGAAAATAAATTCATGAAGATCAGAATGTCTCACAAGCAGTGGTAGTGGCAGGCCTATGCATAGATAAGCAGACAGTGATATGTTTRTCCTCTGTCTAACACTTTTGACAGAAGTGGGAGTTATACTAGTGGCTTGAGTGGGCATTAGTGCCCTAAATGAACACCTAAAAAACCTAAACGCAATCGCCAGGAAAAACGGCTGAGCATGCCTGCTTAACACTTAACTGGTCTGTGGCTGAAAAATTAATATAGTCTCTTTATTTTTATTTTGTTATTTTAAAATGTTATGGTCATTACTCAAAAAATCTGAATTCCTTGTTCTCCCACTGATTCGCTTTTTTTTTATTGTGGTTGTAGCACTATTTTAAAATGACGGTGTTTTTATCTTAATATCAGTATGCTTTGATCTTATAAAAAGGAGTTTCAGATCAGCACAAAGTCAATACATGCATTCCTAGACATCTAAGTTCTCTTGGAGACCTGCTGGGTGCAGCTTCCCTTCATGCCCTGCTGCAAAGTGATGCTAAGCTGAATTATCTACTCAGCCTAAATTGCTCAGAGGAGATTCTGATCTAAATTAGCCGTATTCCTTTGAATAGAGTTTTCTTAATATGTCCTGCAATCCATTTTTCAAATGCCAAAACATTGCATTTCACAGCAGGCTTTAATAAAAGGTATTTTGCTATGCACACATTTCCTGTGGCAAATGCATTTTTAAATGTTTTTTTTTTCCTTGAAAATTGCTCTGTTAGAAATTTTCATTTATCTGATAGACTAAAATTCTGTGTGAACAATGAGGCTTTACTGCCAGATTGTAGACCTAAATTCTGTATGCATTACACTTAAAATCGCATACCTGTGTTTTACAAGAGGGGTGTTTTTGGAGAGGGAAGGGAGGTTTGTGATAAAAATCAGATGTCAACTAAGGAATAAAATTTTGTAGCTCAGAGATAGAATGCCAGTTATGAGGAAGACAACTGGGCTCTATTCCTGTCTTCTATGGACAATTTATATGGATTACCTGGATGCAAAAATAGTTTTACTGTAAGCCTGCTGTAGAAAGCACTGTACTTTGTTATTGAATAGTTCCATTTGTTTGGTTTTTGGTTGGTTTTTTTTTTAAAGATACTTATGTAATCTTCCAGGCAAATAGCTGAAGGCAGTGTTTTCTTTTCCCCATTAGTTACAATAGATAACATGTAAAATACAGAAAAAAATCTTAGATACAGTATGCAGAAAAGGGCACTTTGAGCAGAGTTCTGCTGTTGTTATACAGTGCTATAGCTTAAAATGTTGCAGCTAATGTGAATACAGCTATATGTAGACATAATTCTTTTTTAGAAAARACTTTTTATTTGGGAAAAGAACAAAAAAGAGTCAATTTAGAAAGAGAATTTTTTGGCTATCAAGAAGAAAATATCACTCTCTAATTGCAGAATGTATTACATAGAGTACAAGCAAACAATTTACAGACAGCATTCACTTGCTTTTGGTAGTTCATGCTTTCCCTCCACTCTGAGCACTGGAGAGAGGCATTCTAGGATTAGGATTTCTATGATGGAATTTCTTTAAACAGGTGACTGTGTTAAAAGTGCACTGACTCAAACAACATGAGAAACTGGTACTAGTCACTAATAGATTCATCTCTGTGAGGATGGATAGATGAATAGAGGGGAGTGCAAATATAGTTTTGAAACCACTTGCTTTTTAATGTTTCAACTGTTCAGTAGCTGTGTCTGAGGCACTTAACTATTCCTTCCTCTAGCATTAGAAATTCCTATGTAGGCAAACTGTAGATAAAATATAATTCAAGCTGATCCAGAAATTTCATAGAGACACAAGGTCTGTTGTTCCAAGAAACAGAACTTTGCTTGTGAATTGTGTACTTTAAGCATATTTGGTACCAGATAGGGAATTCCATCAGCCTTATTACTGTGCTTCTGTGAGGGCTTAAGTTCCATCACGCTTTGTTTAAAGGCAATGAAACCTGTGAAGATGCACTTCAGTCCCAAGATTGGCTCAATCTGGCTGGTAAATAATAACAGTAATAAAAAACAATTCCTTCCTTAAATTAGCACTAAGCATTWTTTTTTTTCTCAAACAGAATTTAAGGAAGCTTTAGAGTGTAGTTTTTTTGATGACTTTGACTGGACTGCAAGGGAGACTACTAAGAGGGATAATAAATTGTTAGAATTGGTCTGGGTATACTAATCTCTTCAAAATCAATCACAAAGGGAGAGAAGACCTTTTCCCAGCCACACAGTGTTTCCCAGAAAGATCTGTTTTTATTTCATTGCTAAAACAACAGACTGTTACTAACTTAAATGTCAGATGACACTACATCTGGGAAAAAAAAAAAGGGGGGGGGGGAAGCCAGCACCACCCAGCAAGGCAGTGCTAGAGTTCACATTAAGCCTTCCTCACAATAGCTGGTTAGAACAGAAACCTGAAGTTAGCAGTAATCTTACCTTGAGTATACAAGATCCAAGGAGAGRAGATCACTGGCTCAAAACAGTGGAGGACTGAGAAAGTGCTCTGATCTGCTGCTGGTAGCATGCACTTGGCTTTTATGTGCAGGTGGGAGGAGCTGCTCCCTATGGTAGGTGGGCAGTGAGGATAGCAGGCAGACAGCCTTCAGAAGGCATTGTRGAGTAGTTTTTTGCTCTTTGGGGACAGAGAGAGGGAGAAAAAGCAAGCTGGATGGCATTTACAGGAGAAATAGTGTTGAATTTATTTGTTGTTGTTTTTTCTTTAAATATTCAGTTAACTAAAGATTTTCTACTGTATTTGTTTCTCAGAATCTGAATCTCTGAATTATTCCAGTTACAGTTATAATGTTACTAGGTCTCACTTTGTCTTTTGGAGGATTTTTACAGCAGTGAGATAATAATGCAAAGTAGTTATCAGAAAGGCTGGTGTTTCTCTTTCTAAGAAGGAATACCTATGAAGAAGCAGCCCCTTGATCCTTGAAGTTGTCTGTTTACTCAGGGACTAACTTCCTTTATATTCCAAATGCCTACTAGATCTCAGCTCCGGAATCCTCCTAAGTTTCTGTTGTGCTGAGCTACCCAGCTTTTCCTTAATGCAGCTGTAACATGTTCCATCTACATACTGACTTTCTAGCCGTTTAGTTTAGAGCAGTTTTATTGTTCCCTGTGTCTGAGTTCTAAACAATTTTCCCAACTGGTATTCTCAAAAGGCAAATGTAGCCAAAAAGACAAGCCAGTAGGAATACGCATTCCTGGTGGTTTCTGTGTAAAATTATTCATTGTTCATTTTAACTCATTCATTGCTTTCAGGGCACACAAGAGTGGATGGCACAGTGTCCAGACACTGCCTGCTGCAGGTGAGACAGACAATTGTACCCATCTGGAATACACTAATTCTGCATWTGCGCATGTCCCTGCATGAGGCATCTGGGCCTGTATTATTTACCATAATACACGAGTAAAACCTGTGTTGCATCGGAACATTAGTGAGYGCAGAAAGCTAGAAAGATAGAACAGGAAGGGGAGGACAGTGGTGTGAAATCAAGGGAAAGGCTAGAGGTGCGCCCCGATTTAAAATCCGGGGAGGACCAGGCAGAAAAATGAATGAGAACCTGAGTCTACAAGCAAGTTTGTAGCGAAGGTGATGGGAATGAGATATCATATATACTGCTTCTTGCACTAAAGGGCCAAACTGGTCACTGGATAAGGAGGTATAAGGTGCTTATAGAACCTGGGAACTTCCATCAATATCCTGAATTTGCTCTCAGTGTTAGACTCTGTGTCTGTATTTTGAGATCTGAATATATATGCCATGATCAGTGTTAATAGGTCTCAAGTCCTAAGATATTTATGTTGGGAATGCATATTAAATCTTTAAGATGGACTCAAAGTAACATTCACTTCCTTASCTTTCTTCTCCTTTTCTCTTGATTATAATGAGCGTTTTTAAGAAGAAAAAAAAAGTAGTACTGAGTGAGTTGGTCAGAACATATTTAGTTGCATGCAACTTTATTTGGTTTTGTCTTTTTGGAAAAAGGCTTACAAATCAAGCACCCATCAACTTGGATGTCAGTGTTATGTGGCAGAAGTAGCTGCATAACCTTGGTAATGTAGCCTCTGTGAGATTTAGAACTGTCAAGCTGAAAAGGACTGGTTAAATTACTAGTATTTCTTACAGGTATCAGGTTCCTGTTGGACAGGGCAATTTCTACATTATTGCAAGTAATTGGGAAAAAAAGGCATGTTATTTTGTTATTTCTGCAGCACTCAATGTATTTTTACAGTTCTCATTAAGAAGTTAGTTTCTGCTCTGAAGGGATTACAGTGTGCTTTTAGGAAGGCTACATGAAGTAGTAGTAACATGGGAATAGGGAAAGCAAGGGTACAAGTTATTGCAGTAAGTTTATCTAATTAGTTCAGGTATGGCACCTTGTGGTACAATTGATTAAATGATGTACATAAACTGAAATTCTACTCAGCTAACATCTAAACAATCAGATGGTTTTGTACTTAGAGAAATCTAGGTCAAGATTTTCAGAAATTAGAGAGTAAGTAGGTACCCATGTCCTTACCTGATGATTAAGCTGTTCATACTGTCTCAAAATTGCTGAGCTTTCTGTAGGTCCCTTTTAAAATCAGTGGATACTTCTATAAACTCAGTGCCTTCTAAAGATCAAGCTCTTTTTTCCTGGGAACAAAAATTTAAACGTAGAGGACTAGCTGTATGTTGATTTTTTTTTTTTTTTTTTTTTTAAGCTCTTGACCCTAAACTTCAGGTCCTAAGTGCCACTTCACTTCTCAGAAGTGAGTCAATACTCAAGCCAGCTCAGTGTAACTCCTCCATACCTGTTGTTTTGGCGCATTGATCATGTGTCCTATTGTACTGCAGACTCAAGGGTAGCCTTACCTTTTTATACTTCTAGAAAACAAGAATTAAAGAAGTTTTTCTTTAGTTCTTTCCTTCAGGGACTCTTAAATCACTTTACAAGTGTTAAATAAACCTACCAACACATAAAATAGATAAAAAATATTAGACCTATRTTAGTGATTATTAAAGCACCACCATGATGCAATTATATGGAAGATTACCTGATGAGACTAGAACATTAGGCACAGACCTGTGATTTTCTAGTTACTGCATCGCTTATCTTCCCTAATGAGATTTTTAGTAGGTGAAAACTTTACCAAAATATCCATGGGAAATTTGATTTAGGTTGTCACCTGATTGACTGGATTTCAGGGCACACTGCCAGGCTGGACAGTAAATTCATTGTGGACACATGGCAGGAAGGATTGTCATGTTCTTATGACTAGGAGCGATGTCCAATCTTTCAGTTTCCATCTGCCTTTTAAAAATTAAGTTATTCTTTCAAGAGACACTTCAGTGCTCTAGCCCTCTTCCTCCATTCTTGCCCCAAAATGTTCAGATTGGTTTGCCATGAGCTTCCAAGAATTGTTTGAGGCAGCCTGTGCTTTCAGCATGTGCTTTCCAAAATCCATATCAGGTATTTGCTTTACTTGGTGGTAGGGCTACACCTGTAGTGCAGAATAGAACTGTTAGTAAGGGAATCAACTTCATGAAAGTACCTTAGACTTGGGTAGATCATTTTACCACACTTTTGGGAACCATGCACATTTGCTCTTCAGTGAGTCTTCTATTAAATTAAATTTGTTCCAGCATGCAAAGTGTATGGCAAAGAACAATTATTAACAGAGGTGGCATCATCCTTAAAACACAGGTTAAAACTATAGCTGTACAAATGACAGGCATTTCACTCTAGGTCTTTTAAAAGGAGATAAGCCAAAATTCCTGCATTTGTTCCATAAAGGAATTAAGTGATTACTCCCAGTTTGTCCTGAATGTAATTGAGATAAAATAATGTGGCTGAATGTGTTGGTGCTGGATGCGGAAAGAATCACCCTGAATAGATTGGGAGGTTGAACCTTTGCAAATAAATGACAATTTATGTAGCATCACAGCAACAGCTCAGGCAGGTGGCTGYTTGGTGTTCGGCAGTATCAAAGGAGGAGGGTCCCCAAACAGTTAGATAGCATGGCAGAAGTTAGCTATCCAGATCAAGGTGTCAACATTTTTTYAAACACAAACCAGACAGAATTAGAGGGAGACCTCCTAATGTAAAGTGGGATAATGCAGGTAATAGTAACGTCRTAAGGTAAAAGTTAACTCTTCTAAATTTCAGCTATAATTTTAAAAAAGCCATAATTAAAGAAAGAGGAAGACATTTCAAAGTTTTATTGTGATGTTTGTTGGTAGAAAAATATTCTGAACAGCCAACAGGTAAATTTCCGTTAACTTACACAACCCTCATGTAAATATATTCTTCTTTTCATTTTATTTGACTGTAGGACCAAAGACACGAACAATTTCTCCATTTGACCAGTAGTATATTTTATTAACCCACGGTTTCAGGCAACATTCAGTCTTCTGTCATGCTTCCCATCATTGTAAGTTTTATCCAAAGTCTTCCCATCAAATCTGCCTTTTAAAAAATTAAATGTGACAGTGTTGCAGTTTTTGTAGAGCATTGTTGTTGGTTTTTTTTAGTAAAGGTTCACAAATCTAGAGGGGAAAGTAAGGGGAGAGAGTGAACAGTTTTCAAAGTGCCAGCTCAATTAAATTTGTTTTCTCTGCATGATACCGAGAATCTGTATGATATTGCCTTTCAGATTTGCATCTGTAGATTAGGACCAGTCAGATGGCCTGGCTACAAAACCGCTGTATGCCAATCCAATATAGGACACAAAATCAGGATACATTTTGAAAGCGCAGATCTCGCAGTCTAGATAAGCATACACCAAGGCCTGAATCTGCATGTGGAGGGAGCACATTTAAAAGATACATGCCTACGTCAGACAATGTTTCCTCCTGTATGACAAGGTTCATTCTTTAGCACATAACCTGATAGAGGCAGAACTGGAAAAAAAAACCTGAAAAGAATTGATACAGAATATACTGTAGCCATAACTAATGCCATTTTATGTGTGTCTTGGCTTTGCTGATTCTGTTTAGTGTTGTGTTGACCAATGAAAAGGGAATGCAGGCCAAAGCTGCTAGTATTAGATCAATTAATCCAGCCCACGATTTAATCATTTATCTCCTATATTTACTGAATTCCTATATCTGTGTTTCGGCTCTGGAACTTCCATTGGGATTCACTAACTGATGTTGATGCTTACCATATCAAAACAGAGAAAAGATACATACTTTTTTTTTTTAACAGAGAGACTGTTGGCAGTGTTAACTTAAAGACTGGCTGTTTTTCTAGAAGGTGTGTGATATAGCATAAGCCAAATTGAACATGAGGCTGGGAACTCACTGGCTGGGGAAGCAGTTCTGCTAAAAACAATGGGAGAGTCTTGATAGACAGCAAACTGAACATGAGCCAGTAGTAGGCTGTGGCAGCAAAGGACAACAGTATCTTGGACTGTAATAATAGGAGCACAGCTAGTAGCTCGAGGAAGGTGATTATCCCCCTCTACTCAGCACTTACTAGGCCATAGAAGACTATGTCCAATATTAAGCCTCCCAGTGCAAGAAAGATATCAATAAACTGGAGCGAGTTCAGTGGAGGGCCACCGAGATCATCTTCAGGGCTGCAACACTTGCACTTTGAGGGGAGGCTGCAGGAACCTGGCTTGTTCAGCCTGGACAACTGTTGTTTTGGGGGGACCTAACAAACAGCAGCCTCCAGTACCTRTGGGGAGGTTATTAAGGTGGAGCCGGGCTCTTCATAGTGGTGGGAGGACAACAGACAACAGGCCTAAGTTRAAAGAAGGGAGGTTTGGTCTGGATATAAGGAAAATCTTTTTCCCTGCAAGAACAACCAGGCAGTGGAGCTGGTTGTCTGGTGAGGTTGTGCAGGCTCTGTCCTTGGAGGCTTTCAAGAACCAAGTGGATAAAGCCCTGAGCAGCCTGGTCTGACCTCATGGCTGACCCTCCTTCAAGCAGGGAATTGATTCGATTAGAGATCTTCTGAGGTCCCTTATGATCCTGTGGTCCTATGTTATTGTATAAAAATATTGAGTAAGTTTTCACTCAGGTGATACTGTRCAAGAGTTCAGATTAGCTGGGTTTCCGTTCATCTGCATTTAAGAGACTGGGGCATTGGCCCAAGGGATGATYAAAGTTGATAAAGTGTCCCTGTAGTCAAATCTAGTGGTTGTGCATTTCTGAAAAATAACTAAGATAACACATGGAAGTCTTAACTTTTAACCTATGATTGAGGATTAAGTAAGATTTGTCTTCAGTTCCACCAGAATGTGCTTGGTGGCAGTATTATGCATTCTGTGTGTGCGTTTTGAGTATTTTTCTTTTAAATAAGTTTCCTAAAAGTTTATTTAATGAAGCCAAGTGGCACACATTTTGGCTGTAATATATATTCTTTTAAATCTCTCTGCCAAAAGATTATATTGTGTTTTTTATTTTAGAAAGATAATTTGTGCTCTGTTTCAAATGAAATACAGCATCCTTGGGAAAATATATTTCTGATCAAAGGAAATATTTGGCCCAGTGACACTGAAGTTAAAAAGGGAGTGAAACAGAATTTGAATAAAAATATCCATGTTTTCTAATCCATCTCTACCACACAGGTCTTACGCCTTATCTCACAGATATTGCTCACTTTGTAACTACACAATTAACGTTTTGAAATAATACACATTTTTGCTGCCTTACTTACATAAGGAATAAATTCCTTCCCCTTCTGCACAAAAAAGCCGTACAGAGACAGAATTAAATTGTTTATCTTCATTAATGTTCAAACTTCCTAGTATTATGAGAAAATCACTAAACCATAGGAATTTGATCACAAACATCATAACAATTTTTTCTTCAGGACTAGGGAAAAAGTAGTTTTATTGCATATTTGGTCATTGACAAAATTATTTTTAAAGTCTAATGACTGAGATTTTTTTTTTTTTGAAACTCAAAATGGGCATAAATTGTTCTGGAAGTGGACATGTGGAAACTTYGCAGACAACACCTAAAACACATCTTGTAGTAACTACCCACACTTTCTTCAAATTGCATCAAATTTTAGTGTTGGGGAGACACAATATTATTTGTCCTAACTCCTGAGAATACGGTGTAAAGGAAACAGGACAGCTTCTCCTCCCAGTTGTACCATAGCAAAATGGGAGTGTGAGCACAAACRTGATTGGCAATGCTCACACAGATTTCAGTAGAGTTGCATTTCAATCGTTACGTCTTTTTTAGTCTTCTTACTTTGCTATAAGAGATCAGAGCATGGCCTTTCGCAAAGAGAGTGTCAGCTCAATGCCATTTGCAAGTGTTTCATCGATTCCATTATTTTTATTATATATTAGGTTGTAATCAGTCTTACTTTTATTGATTTTGGTTCACAGTTCAATGTTTCTGTTACTCACTTCTAGTGTAGCAGTCAACTCTGCAAACAAGCTCTCTGAGTTCGCATTAGCATGATGATTAAGAAGACGTTTGAGTGCTCTGTCCAGCTTGTGTCTCTRATATTTCATAGAAAACCACTGAAATCATTGCTACCAGGCAGCAGCTAGATCAAAAGAAGTTCTGGTACGGATGAAGAGTTTTTCTGACATTGCTGGTGAACAGATGTTAACACTCAAGTAAATTTCAGTGGTGTTAAGCTTTTCAAAGTATTTGTTTATTATYGAGTAAGAAATTTGCTTGCCACCATGTTCACCAGGAGGAGAAAAGGAATCAAAATGAGTGCTTCATGACACATCAGCATTTCTGCATGCATTCCCAAATTGATACTTTGGTCTTTTTTTCCCATAGTGTTTCATCTGGAAAAAGTTCTTTTCTTGTGAACATTCAAAACATTACCTTGAAATAATGAGTAGAAAATGATCATTTCATGTATTATATTCTGGACAAAGGTCTTTTCCTAACTGTAGAAATTCAGTTAAGACAACTCTTTGAAGTTTATAATAATTTCTTTGGTTTTATTAACTTGTCTCATTTTACATAATGGATACATTCTCAGGGTGTCCCCCTGCTCATATTAAAGCTGGAGGAGTTAGATCAATGTTGACTATTTTTTTTTTAATTCTATCCAAAGTTTTAGGTAGCCTTCATTAATGCACTGTAATGCATTCAGTARTGCTAGACAAACCAATGACAAGAGAGTAAGTTCACCACTTACTTAGCCAAGACCTTTTGCGTTTAAGATGATAATGGTAAGCTTGTTTTTCACTTGTGTTTGTATCTTGGAGAGACTTCAGTGGCAACCTACCAACCAACCTGCAGAAAGGATTTTCCTGCTTTCCTCATCTCTGATCTGCCTTTGGCCTAGATATTAAGAGGAGCTTTTGTCAAAAAAGAATATTGCATGTGATTAATCAGAGAATTCTTCTCCTAGTGCAGACCAATTATATTCGTGTCAGGGGGATGAAGCATCCAGAACTGCCTTATCTTTGTAATAGCAGTGCGATTCYACTGCCGGAGAAGAAGGAGAATAGTGCATCTAGTACAGACCCTACATTCTCCTGTGGGAGATGTGTAGACTTACGCTGTAAGTCACTGTTCTAACAATGTGGCTTTCTTGCACTAGAATACTTTTAGACTGTTTATCAAACTGCTTATAGTCCCATTTCCGTGTCAGAACTCAGTGTTACAAATTTTTAAAATTATAGAGAACTTGACATTGTTTTATTTCTGTGAGTGCTCAGTTCAGGGTTGTTTATTTTACARAAGTACAAGAACTCTTCTAGCTAGGATCTGTCATTCACGCAGTTGCAACAAGAAAAGGCAGGCTGAACTACTGAAGCTTCAACTCTCAGCATAGCATGTTATGGGAAAGCCTTTCTGCTCCATCCAAATGTAAAGGCACTTCATATCTTAAAGCATTTATTTCTATTTATGTTGGACTGGATGAGTGTCTTTTAAAAGTGTTACTTTTTCTCAAACAGTTCAATGTTTGTATGTTGCTGTTAACATTTGAATAAGCGCTAAGCCAAAATCATTTTGTCCCACAGACCTCAGATTAAGTTTATGTGATTTAAAGAAGCTTTTTATTTGTTTGGTTTTGGTTGGTTTTTTGTGTGTTGTGTTTTGTTTTGTTTTTCTAAATGAATGGAATCAGCTCTCTGTAGCTCCATTAGGCTTCTCAGCAACAACTCTAGAGCAATTCTTCCCAGAGGTCTTTAGACATGAACTATCAGACGTACACAGTTGACTATGGAAGGAATTAGATGGCAAGTCAGCTGCTGTTTGGCAACTCCTATCTGCATATTCTTACCATGYAGCAAAGGTGAGGTAACTTTGAACAGAGAACCATTCAGGGAAGAGAATTTGGTGTAAAATGCTGACAAACTTGTTATCCTGCATTCGTGTGTTTGTGCCATTGTTTATCACAATTTTGCCTGATAAACCTTATCTAACCATTCCAGAGAAATTCTGGAGGTAAGTCCTTGTTCAGTTTTTGGTTTGGATAGTCAGCTGAAGTCAGAGATACTTATTTATACCATCTGATTCAGGAACAATGGGAATAGCTTTCTCACAGGATTCTCTGTACTTTTCTGGTGGCGGAGGAAATACCATGACTGCAGCCTTTCTCAGGCTTTTATGGTGTGTGGTTTTGGATGAGGAGGACATTGTCACATGTACTTTGTTAATGATTTGGAACCATCAGCTGGTTTTCTCCATAATTTTTCATTAAGAACATTTTCATATTAATTTGTTTGTTTAGTCTTATGGAAGCAAGAAAATCGCAACAGAGTAGTAATGTGCTGAGCTGTTCTGACATTTGCATCTGAGAAGATAAGCTGCACTGGTGGAAGAGTATACAGACACTGTCATMCTGTTTCCATGCTGGAGAATTAGGATATATTTTGAAATTACAGTCAGGTTGAAGCAAATGAAATTTTTTAGTGTTTCTGTAATTATGGTAAACAAAAGAAATGAAACTGGGACAAAGTTGCAGGCAACTTGAAGGCTAGGTAATGCACTTTTTTTTTTTAAAGGGAGTTTAGGTTTTGCACAATTTGCTTAAGGTTGTTTTAAAATTTGTTACAGTTTTTTTGTCTGACACTTTCTATTCCAATTCTTGCCCTCAAACTCATTTCCTTTGCCCAGCAAAAACATTTATTTTTTCATTCCTCTATACTGCAGGTAGTGAAGTAGTACAGTAACAGCAATCACTACTGTGTGGTAACAGTTAGCAAAAAGTGATTTTTTTCTTTTTTCATCGTGTTCAGTTCAAGGCCTCATTGTGATGAGTACCAGTTTCTATCAGGCCTTTCCAACCATGTCTCTGTAGGCCAACTTTATGATTCTGGAACAGCAAATTTCAGGGTGAAGTTAATAAGAACTAGAGAAGAAGTGGACTTGATCAAAGCTTCTGACTATGGAATAATCTGCAGAGAGAAACAAGACAGAGCCAACATCAGACTGCACTCCATAAATTTGCTGATCCTATTATTTTTGTCGTAACTTTTTTAAAAGTTCACAGCTTTCCAAGATGACAACTTGAGGATTCAAATATGGCGGTACTACAGAGATGGCTGATTTTTATTCATTTTTTCTTTTTGGAGAGCACCTTGTGCTCTTTTTTTTTTTTTTTTTTTGTAAATAAGGTCCCTACGATGGGTCTTAGCCCAGATGCTGAAGTTATTAAATGTTTTGTAAACTTTGCTAACAAATTTATGGCCCTCTCACTTTAAGAAAAATCCCAACAAGCTAGTAAAAGGGCAAATCTTGGAGAGGCAGTGTGCAGTACCAATATATTCTCTGCAAGTAAAACTGATCCAGTCAGAATTGCTGTATAATATTTAGATTCTGTAGTAATTCTGTCAAAAAAACCCAACATCAGTATATCCATGTTTCTTGTCAGTCAAGACAGAAGTCCTCATGTGCAAATCTGAGCTCATGTTACTTCAGCATATTTTCTTCCGGACTTGTGAGAAGCAGGAAATAGGAGGGTCCTCAAGAGATTTTTTTTTTTTCTTGTTTGACTGAACTTTGGATCTTTAGGAAAGGGAACAGTGTATCCCAAGTGTGACTGACTGATGGAGGTACTTCCAGCATACGTATTAATTTATTTACTTAAAAATGAGAGTTCGGAACTAGTCACGATCTGTAGCTTGGTTAGTAAGTAAAACGGGAATGCAGTTATATTTAAACCTGTCATTTTAAAATATATGCACTGTGTACACTGGCTACAGAAGGAGGATCAAGAGCGTTTACTGAACATAAACATTTAACTTTCTCAGTGCTCCCAAATAACATTTCATGGCATAATGTTTTCCACATTCCTAAAGACAATTGAGAATAAATTATAATATGTATGAGGAAAGAATCTGTGACTTTTTTATAAGAATGAATATGAGTTTTTGAGCATTGTTTCCATGTAATTATTTGATTTAGCACTGGGGGCTGTGTGTGTATTTTTATGTATGCATATACATGTGTAGCTGTCCTATACTGGATTGATGCAGAATGACTTAATAGTGTGTCATTAGAGAGGTGGCTCATAGCTCATAATTTACCTCCCCAAGTATTAAACACCCTGYGATTCTTTAGGTGGAGCATTTGAATTTTTGCTCAACAACTTCTAATGAAACTGGCATTGACTGATATGTGCACAGTAGTTAAATGGGTTCAGTGCATTCCTTTTGATCAATTATTCATTAATTACCATTCAATTTGTTCTTAAAAATACAGGTTGAATAAAACAAAAGCATACATTAGAGAACAGAAAATTCGTTTCTTTAAACTAAAAAAAGACCAATTCTGGCTTTCACCATGAGAATATTTGGGGTACCACCTTCTCTCTGTTCACGTTTGTTTGTTCACATAACACATAGTACTTTTAGAGCAGGACAATTTCTGCAAAAAGGTGTCCTCCTACATATGCAAATATCCATACTCTCCACTGTGCTGACAAGGGCCCGCTTCAGGCACTCTGCTTCTAAAAAGATGGGCACTGTTGTGAGAATTCAGAATACAGCAAGAAGAATGATCAGAGATCTGTGACTTCTTACCTACAAGAAAATGTAGGAGAGCTTGGGTTGTTTAGTTGAAAGAGAAAATTTAGGAGGAACATTAACAGCCTTCAGAACTATGTAAAAGGGAATTGCAAAGAGGAGGAGGCAAACAAAAAGTCAAAATTTGGATCAACAAAGAGCAGAGTTTACTATCACATAAATTTTTTATTTGCAGAAGGATCTTAACTAGTCTGTTTATTTACATTGGAACATTTGTACAACCAACTTTAAAGACTTCCGTGTTGCATTGGGAGTTATTCAGACAGTGTGAGAATTGGTATCAAACACTTTAAATGACTGATCACATGCTTTGAATAGCAAGTACTTAAGGCCATTGTGACTATGATAAATTTGTGTGCAGTCCATAAAGTGGAATATGTTCATATAAAAAAATTACTTAAATAATTTTCAATGCTGAAAGTCTGTTCAGTGATCGATTCTGAACTAAAAGGGGTAAGTTATTCCCACCAACTGTCCAGCCACACTCAGCATTTATTCTCACTTCTGAATCATTCAGGATTACTATTTCCAGGTTTTCCTCTGCATTCAATCCTTATGTTTCAGATTATTTCCCCTACTAGTACTAGCTTGCATTGATTTTGTTAAAAATTATATGGTAATTTTCTGCTGATGTTTCGTCTCCCATGTCTATGTATTTCTTGCTCCTTATTGGTAGAGCTGTTAATAAAGACTTACATGTTTCTTGGAAAAAGACAATATATGCTAAAGATCTTTTCCAAATTATATCTTAAGGTGTTTCAGAAACATTGGCCCTCTTAAAATTATCTTCGTGTCACAGAAATCAGCTAAATCCCAGAAAACTGGGAAGCAAATAAAATACTGTTGCAATTTCTAAATGAGTTTCTTCCCTACCTTTCAGTTTCCTTCCTCTTCCTGAAACAATTTCAACCCCACCCCCCTTAAAATCTTATTAATATCCCTAGTAAATTAATAGAATAGATGTTATGGGAGAAAATTACTAGACGACTTCTTTTAGAGAAGAAAACAGGCTTGGTGTATGAGTCCTGTGTCTTCTTAACTAATGTGAAGACTTTCAGTAGATGAGTGGGATACTGCAAAACTAGAGTTTTCATGTATGACATTAATTGTGAGGAATCCAGGTGTAAAATGGGGACTCAGGATCAGTATCAGAAGGTATTAAACAATTAAAAAAACCCACTGCATTTGTGTCTGAAACATCATCTGATACTCTCTCATTTTGTAGAATAAAGTAAATGATAAACTGCAGCAGCTCAGATGTGACTGCTTGTAGAGATCTCTTAACAGAACAATGTAAGTTAGCCAATTTTTTTGTTTAAATGAACTATCCGATGGTTGGTTGCTTGCTCAGTAGCAAGGTAATCAAACGTTATCAAGGGAAACATTTTTAAAAAAGTAAAACTTGTTGCACCTTTATTTATGTCATAAATTTAGATATGACTCTTGAATATGCATGTCAATCCGTGTTCAAACTTAGGGTATTTAGAAGTATATTTGAAGTTTCAATTGTATCTGCAATTCAGTTTTCTACTGACTTATAACTGATTCTTTGCCATTTTATTAGGGAGAGGTACTACCTCCTCACAAGAAAATGGTTAGCAAATGAAATTAGTGTAAATACAGTTAAATAAGCAATGAAAAATCATTGAGAAGAGAGATTTGGGCCGCACATATGTTTTCTGTTTCCTCTCTATGGTGGTGGGGGAGTGTTCTGTTATGCTGCAGGGGCTCAGAAGAATCACCGTGGGCTAAGGGAGGCGTGCGGGCTGTACAGAGGGGGCTGCATGTCAGGTTCTGTGAGATTGATCCTGTTCCACGGCACCCGGACAGTGCCTCTGCAAAGGGAATTAAGGGAGGCAAAGGGGAGAACACTGCATGCTGTAGCCAGGACCACTACAAAAGGCAAAGTACAAATCTAGCTTATTACTGACCATGTGATGGAGACCATAACTGAAAGTCACAGTTCTAGATAGTTTAAAAGGCTAGAAGGGCAGTTAATTCCTATAACAATTCTTCCYAGAGTGATAGAATTTTTCATACAAAATACAGGGAGAGAAAGATGGGGAATAAACAAACATACAGAAATGGAACCAATGCTAAGTCTATAATCTGTAGTTAAGAGAGAACTCAATAAATGTTAGGAAAAAGGCTGGTAATTCCAATGGTAGGTCAATCTATTTGGGTTTTTTTTTGTTCTTTCTCTATCTTCCTCCCTCCTTCTCTCTCCTCCCCTCTCCCCATTGCTGTCATTTTCTCTCACATGCATCACAAAGATACCTTGTGCTACCTGAGAACACAAACACAATGTTGCATTTRCCATTACGACATAACCTACTTTCAAATATTTTAAGAATGATCCCTTGCCAGTGACTACAGTGAATGTTCAAAAGTTTTTGTCGTTTTTTTGCATTGTGTTTGAATTCTTTTTGGACCGCAGTGGAGTGCAGTCTGAGCTAACTTCCTAAAATGTCTGAAATAGTGGTTAAATGGGGGAAAAGGGAAAAAAAGACTCTCTTTAAAAAGCACTGTGCAGATGTGGGCCAGATCTGCTCATACATGTCTAGGTGTACAAGGGGGCTTTAATTGCTGTGGARACCTCCCAAATATCTTACTGGACTACCTGCTCAGTCTGTCAGTGAGCAGAACACCTGGGATCAGGGGGCTTGCTGCCTTTTTTTTGTGGACTYAATGCTTGCTCATCAGAATCTGATGATTTTTGTCCAACTATTTTCAAGACATAAATTAGTAAGATATTTTTTTGCCATTCTTTTTTTTTAACTGATCCCAAATATGGCTATTGCAATATGGCTATCTTCCTGCAGCTTGCTCTCATAACTTTGTCATACAGTTTTCCGTGCTGTGCACAGTCTTCCTACCTGATTTGCCATTTTTAAACTCTTTCTTGAAAGTCAAGTTCTGTGTGCACCTGTTAGAAACTTGAGTCTAATTCTGTAATGCCACTTGGAGCTGGAGTCCCACTTATCCCCCTAAGTAAAACAAAGCTGTAAGAAAGCACTCCTACTGTTATGACTGGCAGAACTTCATCAGTTTTCTCCAGAGAGCTTCTAGCACATYGTGCATGTATTTCTGAAACAGGTTTTGGTTTTCCCAAATGCTTTTAACTTTTCTTCATTACTGTCAGAGCCACCCAAAGAATTTGAATTTGAACAACTGTGCCCCATAGTTCTTGTGTGGAAAAGACAATGAAGAGGAGTCATAATTTCCCTGTAACAGTCATGATTTCATGGACTGCTACTATACCCTCTCTCAGCTGTCTTTTTTCTAGACAAAATCTGTGGGCCTTACCCTATAGCCACTGCTGCCTGGGTGAAATATCCTGGTCTGTGAACCAAAGTGCAGAGTCCCTGATCCATCCATAATTGCAGGCTTGTGAAATGGCCTGTGCCATGTATTCTGACTTCGAATGGAAGTTTGTGTTTGTACACAGYGATGTGTATAGAGGCCTGACTTAAGGTAGGGTACTAGCCGACAAAACAAGCACTGAGTGAATTAATTCAWCTGGATATAATTTTATGTGTTACTGAAAAGGCTCGTAGAGGAAGAAACTCCATGCAGGACAGTCATTCCTGACCATCAGGCAGTCAGAAAGAATAGTGCACTGGAAAGTTTATTATAAAAACAAACACACACAAAAATACWCACATGCAAGCACTTAGTGTAAGAAAAGCCCTGGCAAGAATCTTAAAAATGTGTTTATGGAATCGTTACAGTAATGAAAATGTCACTGAAAATATAGTTAAACCAGTGAGTATTTATGAGAGAGAAAATTACATGGGCTTCTGTCAATTTTGGGCATTTGCAGAGCTTCCATCACAGCTGTAGTACAGTTACACCTAGATATGGATGCTCACTGTTGAGTCTGAACCACAAAATTGAGCATGTAAGGGAATGGTATTTAGGGGCAAAATAATATTGTTAGTAAGGGAGATGATATAATACTGTGGCACAGTTACAAAATAAGCAGTGCTTTACACTTCTCTGAGTGTACCCTSGCTTCTCACCGAGCCTTGCTCTGGACAGAACCATGTGTCCTAGTTGCTGGGGGACTGGGGATAACAGGGCAGCCTTATTGGCTCATTCAGTTTGGCACCTGTGAGCCCCTTCTCTAGGGGAGAATGTAGGCCTGTAACTAGGGAACCACCTCAGGGGACTTGGACATGGTCTTTGTTTTATCCTTTTGCCATGTGTATGTTTTATCCTTTTGCCATGCGTAGGAAAAAGGGTAGAATAAGATGCTCATATGCCTGTGTCTATCTTGTACCTTCAACTTTCCTTGCCTGCACTGTAAATCCCTTTCAGATCAGAGATTGTGATGTTGGACATGCTCATCCTGTCTATTTAAGTCTCTGCAGCCTGATTCCCTCAYCTATGCTGAGCTGCAATTTCCTAGCCCCAGTACAACAAATTACTGTAAATGGCTAGAGGGAAAAAATGACCTTTTCCTTGTGTCTGAATGCCAGAGGTGCCACCAACAGAAGGTGTCAAGATGATCCTTCTTGCAGAAAGACTTATGAGCCACTCTGTGTCTTTTAGTTAAGAAATATAAATATTCTGCACTTTTTTCCCTTGTTGGTCTAAAATAGCCTACAAAGGAAGATATTCCAGGCACAGTGTTTATAAAACCCTGGAGAAGATTGAGTGGCACTTAAATCTTCAGATGGTTCTTGAAAGCTGATATCTTGCACAGTCAAGGTAAATTTGAATTACACTGTATGTGCCTGTAGCTGAAACTCTATGCTACATGTGCTAGGGGCAAAGATGTGACAGAAAGCCTGTGTGTTCAGTCTAGGGAATTACAAATACTTTTCAGGGACATGTGATTCCTCTCGCCCCCCTTTTTTTTAAGTGGGTTGGACAGATTGTGGAACTTCCTTCTCTTGTGTAATAGAATTGCAATATAGTGATGGATGTGGAAGAGGTCTTTCTCTGGGCAGTTTCTGTCATCTTGATAGCTGGATATTAATGCAGGCTGTTCCCATGCATAGTGAATTCTCTGTGAGTGAAAACATCTGTGATGTCAATACCAAATTATATAYACGGCAGTGACATGGTAGGTGCTAAGGTCTCCATGATGGATAAGTTGTAGTCTGGGTTGTTTGGTGATTATCTCAAAAAAATTGCGCTTCATCTTATGAGAGAAAATCCTGTGGATTCTTATATAATAAAAAAGGTAATTATTAGAGTTTGTCTTCCAGCCCAGATTTTGAAGATATGCCTGTGTGCAAGAAAAGGGGGAGGGAAAGCAATCTTTTTTTCTGAAGTGACAAGTGACAACACCTCTTTTTTTTTAGTCCAGTTTCCCAGGGATGTCTTGTCCAAGTGGCCTCACACTTTCCCAAAATAATTTCCTCTGGCTATAGACCAAACACGAGAACTTCAGGCAAAAAATGTTTCTTTAAAAAAAACCTGCAAGGGTATCTGTTGAGAGAGGGAAAAGATTTTCAGGCTTATATTGATAAAAATGGAGTGATATATAATAATGTTTATTTAGCACTTAGGGCTAATAATTATGTGTTAAAACCAAATTCTGATTTTTGTATGGCTGCTGTAGATTTTCGTCTGTCTAGTTGTCCATATACATACAGTACATAGGGAATATTGGATAGATAGACCTCAGTGATATGTCAGACTTCTTCCCAACCAAATTTTGGCAGTGCTCTGTCCCCTCACCATTCGCAGGACTCCTTCCCAAGATCTCTGGTGGAAGGAAGTGGCACTGTTCAGGGCTTGCTGGCGTCATTGCTGTTACTCACATGGGAACAGCAGCTGGTCCAGTAAACAGCATAGGGTGGTGTAACCCTTTCATTCCAGTCTTTTGATCAGTACTTCGGCTGTCTGTCAAAAATGTCAAATTCAAAGCCCTCAGTGGGCATACATTGCAGCAGTTGCTTATTCCAGAAGCTTCCACAAAAGCTGCATCCTCAGAATGGACATGTGCCAGTGTCAAAGGTGAGATTTATGTTTTGGTTTTTTATTTTACAATAATGCCTAGATTCCTTAAGCTACAATAACGCCTAGATTCCTTAAGCTAGATCAAGTCCTCTTCGTTCTTTGCCTTGTACAAAAAAATGTAATATGAAACAAGCCATCCCCTGGGAAGTTTAAAATCTTGACAGATTTAGTAATCTAAATATCTAAGAGCACAGCAATTGCACTCTTCTCCTTTAGAGATTTGGTACAGAATGAAATAAAACACCCRCCTCCCAGACACTATTTTCTTGCAGTTGGGGAAGGGTGAGGGGAAGGATCTCGTTAGGCAGACAACAAAAGGAACTTATTGCTAGCTGCTGACTGAAACAAGAAGAGAGCCAGCATTTGGAGATTTCTTGTAACAAAATACTGGATGGTGATGAAGTTGCATGTCACTGGGCTATGTGTAGTCCCTGCGTATCTGCCATGTTAACCTTAAAAATAGGATCAAAACTATCCTTTGGGTCAGTTGCTGAAKCTCACGTGGAAGCTTTGTTTTTGAAAGACCCAAGGGTGAGCAGTGGACAAAGTTTCTTTGCTCGGATTCTCTTTGCCTTTTAGGGTTAGCTTTCCTATGACCTGTAGCTTTGCAGGAATGGCATCTGTAGCCCTTTCCCACTTTTGGAGGGAAAAATAGACAAGCCCTGCTGTCTGTCAAAGTATGCTATTTTGAGAAACTGCACAAGTAAATATTCAGCAGCAACATTTCAGTGTCAGACTGTTGCATGTGTAAAGCGTAAAACATGGAAATCRGTAATGTGGCCCTCATACTTACGATAGTTTTCTCATATATGTAAGCAATCAGTAGACTCGATTAATGAAAATGATAGTGCGAATGGGGTAGAGAGAACTTAAACCTGCTGATTACAAAGGAGATTCCATTATCTAAGGAGGGGTGTACATACATTGTGGCTTAGAGCAATTTATTCTATGTTTAAATAAGTATTCCATTAAAATGTATAATGTGTGTGTCTGAGCTCCTGCCAACAAAATTTATTACAAATCACTCATTTTCTGATAGACACATGCTACTTTCCACTTAAATTTCCCACAGATGTTATCTTTAGATTCAGCAGTGTTCTAATTTGGGCATAAATATCTTTTCCCTTTTTAACAAAGAAATTAAAATGTTAAACAAGCCAGAGGTGAGGGTTTTTTTGCTCTACCTAGGCCAGCCATATGATGTTGGTAACTTGCAAGATGCATCAAAACCTCACAAAACATGGATGGCAAGTGATGCTAGTGGGATTAATTTCTAAGTTTGTTGTTGTTTTTTTGTTTTCTTKTTTTTTTTTTTTAAGAGGTAATGAAGTGGATCAGGGCCTGTCACTTACCTGAAAACTGATTACAAACTGAAGCAGGCGTGATAATRTATTTCACAGATCTGAGTATCTTCCCTGGGACCTTTCAGCAGTTGTAAGGCATCACTATGGCATTATGCTACAAGAGAACCAGCCTCAGCTGAAAGCAGCAGTAGGGCATTGGGGGCTTTTTGCCAGCAAAGAGGCAGACACTGGAAGAAATGCTCTCTGTATGCATTCCCCCAATTGTGCAACAGCCTCTCCAAGAAGGGAAAATGTCTGCAGCTCGTGCAATCCCCGCCGTCTGTGGTGGGCTAATTTTGGTGGGTGTTGTGATGCAGGCATTTGTTCTCTTAGAACTGGAAGGAGACACATTTAAATGATATATTTTGAACGTGTTATTCAAAAACTTTCAAATAAATAACTAATTGTTCAGAATAGCTGTTCCAAAAGCAGCTTGCTTTCTTTAAAAATCTCCTGGGGCTTTTGTTCATTTGTTTGTTTTCTTGAATGCCCACATTTCCCCCCCGCCCAAAGATTCATAATTACTCTATAGCATAGCAGAAAAATCATTCTAGATGGAATTCCCCCAAAATACCTTTTTGTCTAAATCCCAGTGAAAGTCAATGGGGTTTATGCTCCAAAACCAGTTAATTTCTTTTAAAAATCCTACCTAATGAAAACAAATTATCACCTCGGTTTTACTTGGTAACATTTACAGAGCCTGCACATAAATTGTCTCTTCAGTGCAGAGGGAGGACAAAATGTTTTTAGAGATCTAGCTTGAAGTAGGGGTCATGTCAGTTACAGCAAAAGTAATTGGTATTTTTCRCTTCAGTGTCTGTTGAATGAATGAAGCCAAAGATAAAGCACTGGTGTGTATTCAGCTAAATGCTGGTAGCCATGGAGAGAAGCAGCCGCTAATTGAAACAAAAAAAAAGTAATACACATGAGTCTTTTTTGTTAGACAAAACAGTTTTGACCAAGAAAGTAAAAGACCTGTGGTAACAATGCGTATAACTACATTTCATTTTTGCTGTGAGATGGTTACAGTTACAAAAAACCATGCAATTAACTGTTTAACCCCAGTATTAGAAATGCAGCAGGGCATGGTGTGAATGAAGTAGTTTCTTTAAATGCATAAATGACACATAGGAACCTAATTCTTTCTGTCTTTCAAAATKTCTCCTTCAGTGTATGCCACCACTATGTATGCTTTCTCTGGTAGCAGAGACTTTAAAATCTGCCAAAGGCATCTAACTTTTCTRACAGCTTTCCACTTCTCAGTCTGGTGCTGCAGACCCGGAGTGTCTATTCAAACCCTGGGTGTGATGCAAGAGAGCAAATATTTGCCCCATTAAACAGAAGCTGGGAGAGGCAAGTGACTTGCCAAGTTATAGAGTGGAATCCTTTCATGTCACCACTCTTGAATGGCTTTTGGATCTAAATGTTGACGCTTTGATACTGCGCATCTACAGAAAGGAGTAAGTGAAGTTGAAACAAAACTGGACAAACATCTTGGTCAGAACTTTGCTCACAAAAACTGTGAAAGAAAACATTTCATAGATATATGCTAGTATAGGTAAAGTTTTCTGGTCAAAATAAATCCCTAAGGAAAAGTGACATAAAAATGGTAGCCTCTTATTTCTGAAGTTTTGTGAATTAAACACTTTGAAACAAAGCATTTCAGGTAGAAAAACCCCAACTAAATATTTGGAAGTATGTTTTCAAAACCATTGTCATTTAAAAAGCCCCTTTCATTAGACCAAAACAAAAATAAAATTAAAYACATCATCCCTTTTGAGTGTTAAAAACTAAAGAAAAACATTGTTTTAAATTGTCATGCTGTAACTTTTGCAATTGTCAGCAAYTGCAAAAGGTATCTATACAGCCTTGATCAGCAGTTCTTAGATCAGTATGACAGCTCACTGGTACAATGATCTCTCTTTCAGATTAATACCTTTATGATAGACTATGTTTTTATTATTGCAATGATGCTACCTACTGTTGCTGACTCTAGCTTGGCTGTTCATCTGTCTCTCTGAAGTTGAAGCTAATATGGTGGTTAGATTATAAATGGGAAAGGAAATAAAAAAGGATTTTGATTTTTTTCCTGTTTTTTTAAATGTAGTAGACAGCTATTGAAAGTTTCCCTCAAACCCATGTACCCTTTGAATTTTACATAAGTCCTGTTTTAAGAGCTTAAGTGGAATATGGGTTTTGCTGGGTTTTTTGCACGGAAGTCAGCTTTACCCTACATTAATTATTTTATTGCATGTGGTACTCAACTGTTTCTGGTAACTGACATTAACAAAATTATCCAATCAACAAATATTTTCAGTTTAAATATGAAAGGAAAGAGAAATCCTGGCTTTCTCATGGTGAAACATAGTTTATTCATTTTTTCTCATGACAGTGTTTGATTGCATCCTTCATTATTTCTGACAGTATTAAATTTCCTTTTTGCTTTACCCTGTGCCTACAAAATAAAAGGAGCAAAATGACTTTAAAATAAACAGGCAAGACAACTGATTTAAAAAAAAAAAAAAAAGGAAGGGGGTGCCAAACCAAAACCCTGAATTCAAATGCACTCACACAATGAGTTTTAAGAGAATCCAGAACCAGACCTTGAATTTTGTGGCTSTGGGTATGCTCCTGTTTGTCCATAACCCAACATCAAATATCTGGGCTCACAATTACATGTGAAGTTTTAATAGGATAAATGGTTTGATTGAAAAATACTCTGTGAAGAGGTTATGAGAAAAGTCTTATCTAGTAAGTGCAGCCAAGATTTAAGCCATTATTTCAAATGTGRAGCATTTGGCAACAAGAGATCATTTTCATCAAAAAGGAAGCCCTAGTTCATTATTTTTGGTCTGAGAATAATTTGGTTCTTTAATGCTACTCAGTCTACCAGCAAACAGAAATCATATAAATAGAATGAAAATTATTTTTTCTTTAACCAAATAACATAGCACCCTAAAAAGAAGAAATTAATAACATTATTTTACAACCATATGAAGTGTGAGATATGACCTGTTAATATGCAAAATCCATGCACACACACACACATGCAAAATCAGCCTATTTATTTCTGAGTGGGAACTGGCACAGTTGGCCTGGCCCAAGTGACTATAAAGCTAAGTGGCTTTGTTTGTTTATTATTGCAGTGCAGCATAGTTTCCACTGGATAACTATGCTAAAATAATGCTACTTTAATGCAGAGGTGTATATATAAATGGATAGACCCACTCAGAGACTTAATTTGACTGTACATCCAAGTTTTTTAATCAGAGCTTATTCACTTAYCTTAGCATCCAGCCCTCCCTTCTCCCTAGTCCATACCTCTAATCATCCTGTCATGCTAGGAAGTAGTTTGTTCCTCTTTCCCTCTTTCCTCTTTTTCTTCCCATAGTACAATTACTACAGACTCTTGATTCTTCTCACATGTTGTGGTACTTGGGTCTCCCTTTGGCCAGTTCTTTTGGGAAGAGAATTGTTTCTTTGCTGAGCTCTGGTGCTTGCTTCAGGGTACTATGGAAATTCAGGAGTATTCTTTGGCTTCCCAGAAATTCAGTTCTGTTCTACTGGATTTGGAGGATTTGATTACAGTAAGAACCATGCCTGTGGAAAAGCAAGCAGACCTCAGAGGACATTTTTAAAAGCAGGAGCACCTTTGGAACAGTAACACAAGCTCCGGTAGGGTGGGCATAGAAGAGGAAGAAAGGAGGGAGCCAGAGAGATCCACGACTAATGCAGCAGTAGTCCAGACAGATCTGAATCTTAGGACAGATTTCAACTATGCCATGCACTGGCTTAACTCTGATCCCCCTGAAATCAGACTGCAAGGAGGGGGAGAAGGCTTAGGCTACTACTGATTGCTTTTATATCATCCTACCTTTCAGCCTAGTTCTGATCAAGCACTGGAGTGTATTCAGTGTACCCACAAATTATGTTTAGGGGTATCTTACTGCTACTGCTGACAATAAATTTGTGAAATAACATATACTTCCTGTGCTTTGTGTGCGCCAAGTTTGTGCATGTCTGCATTCAAATACAGATGAAAAAATAAATCTGTTTGGCTTGAACGGTTTTCACTGACAGCATAACTCATTCCTCTTGAGTTCCTGGATAAACCGTAGCTGAAACTGTTTGTTCTGCTTTTACTGCCCAGTGCCTGAAAGCTGGGGTTAAAGCTGGTTTGCTTTAACTCAAAGCTGTGCTGAAAYGCACCGACAGCCAGGACAAAGGCAGTAGGGTGCGTCTTTCCCAATCCTCCCAGTTCAGCCACACTTCAGAGAAAGTCTTTAGAGAAGGAATAGACTTAGTTGCAGATGATATTGGGAATTCCGTATGACTTTCAGTAATTACATTAAAATGGGTTTCTTTGTATTATTTTTTTAATTGTCTGATATTTGACAGTAGTCATATGTCTACATATCCTTCCTTTCTCATGTTGGAAAACAAAATACAAAATTGATGTCTTATAATATTGGTGATTGCAGTGAAAGCATATTGTAAGATCAGAAACTGTCAAMCCCTCTTTGTTGAAAGCATGTCTATTTTATCTTGWCAGCTAATTTACCTCAGCACTTTTCCAGGATTAAGACAGTGTCACTCCAGTTAAACGGAGACTCCCCCCAGCTGACAGAAATGTTAGTTAGCATTGGCAATTGCACCAATACCAAATACCAGCTTGATTTTAGAAGCAAGTGTGAAGCTTTTAATCCTGCCTATTGATTAGATAGGGTGACTGTCCGAGAAGGAAATGTGGGGAGACTTCCAGCTTAAGAATCTGTCTTTAAAAAGTGTTCAAAGCTTTTTGCAAGCATATCTAGTACATACAGAACCAGTTCAGATTTACAGTATGATTAGTGGYATTACTCTGGAAGCATGAGTTGGCCATAAAAATGTTACAAATCAAATAAGTCTGTGTTCCAACCTTGTAGGTTGCTGCTGGTTAAAAAAGAAAAATTCTCACAAATGAGAATTCATTGTTGCCAACATTCTGTAGCTGGATTATTCTTTCATTATTCTTGACTAGGAAATTATGTTTGATTAATATAGGAAGGTATTAAGCATGCTTACTGACTTTTTCAGGTGTTATTAGTGCTTTGAGATGCCTCAGTTTAGGACATACTCCAAASAGCATCATTTTCAGATGAATCAGAAAAGTACCATATCACTTTGGGGTGTATCAGCTGGTATGAAGTATCAGCTGTCACTTTTGAAAGAGTGGGCAGTGTAGCAGTTGGAGGCACAATTTTTAAATTCCAGAATTTGTACTATGAGTTTACTAAAACAGATTCTTTGCAGCCTCAAATCCTACATCTTCTATGCTTGCTTATTCCTACAGAAAACACCTTTTTATGACTTGCTGCTTCCAGTGTACTGAATACARACTTTTTCTTTGATATTGCAAGTTTTCCAAAATACCAAAGCGATGTGAGAGAAACATCATCTGTATGTTTTGCCAAACAGATTGGCTTTGGCTACCCACATAAATTTTCTGGACCTTTTGATCAAATCCTCCACCCTGTTGCAAATTTGGAATTCATGCCAAATATAGCATCCAGCAGTGAGATAAATCTGAATTCTTTCATGTCAGCTACAGTGGTTTTTTTTATTTTTATTTGTGATAAATTTTCTGTATATATTGTTATCAAAGCTGGTCAAATAATTTATTCCTCAAATAATTTGAAAATACTGTTGTTGCTTTTTAATTCAACCAACTTAACGTGCATTCTCAGAAAACTCTCTCACTAATACTGGTTACAAGTACTACTGCTTCTCATTTCATAATTATTTGCAAATACGTATTGCTAGTTTTTGTTATCATCCAAATTTTTAATAGTTGGGAAAATGATATTTTTACTGGAAAATGACGTCTGGATATTGGAAACCAGAAAGCAGACAGGGCTCACCCACTGAAGTCAGTGCGACTCTTTCAGAAATTTTCATTTAGTGTGTCTGACAGAAATGGGCTTACATGCATCATGTTGCTTCAGTCAAGATATTTCCAAAAACATTGTTGGGGAAATATTGTTGCTGATGGTTTTCATCAGGAATACTGGGTCCAGCCAGATTACCTGTTACTTAAGAAAGCTTAATTCAAAAAGAAATAGCTATARAAAAAGTGCTCAGATTGTCCGGGGTTGGAAGGATCCTATAAAGGAGAGTAAGAAAGCTTAGCCAGCATGGTCAGGCAAAACAAAAAGAGGGATATGATTGTAGTCTATAAATATATTAGAAAAAGAAGTGCTATTTAAGCTAAGGGAAATGCTGACACAAGAACAGCTGGGTATAATCTAACTGTGTACAGTTATTCTGGATTTTAGAACATTTCTAATTCTAAAAGAAATGAGAATCTATGACAACTTTCCACTAAGAGTACCGGGAGCAAAAAACACCAAAAAAACCCAACCTCCAAACCAAAAAACTCTAATTGATTATAAGCAGAGCCTGAGCGGCATATGAAAAAGATTATATGGCATGGTTGCCTGCAAAAACAAGGGACTGAACTCAATGACCCAAGAGTCCCTTCCAATCTGCTGTTCTTAATTAGATATATGAGTATCATGGGAGCTCTTCTAGCCTCCAGCCTGTTCCTGCAAGAGGATCCTTTTATTTATGTAACTTCCCACTGAAATCCCTGCAAATCTGCAGATCCTCATTGACATGTAGGTGATATGGATTCTTGGATCAAATTCCAGGGAGGGTTCATGATCCCAGAAGAAAATTCTATATCTGGCTTCTGTTTTCCTTCTTGGTTTTGCATGCAGCTTCTGTTTCAATTCCTGAAACTCCCTTCTCTTCATTGTTTCATTTTTCTTGTGAAGATAACTTTTCTTCTTGAAGAATGATTTAAATGCTAACAAATCATACATTTATAATTAAAATCCCTATGGCTGGAAATACTTTTATGTGCAGAATACCTGTTGCCAAGGCCTGAGTGCCCTTGCCACTGTAATCAGTGCAAGTGGAGCATTCAGTGGTTTTCCTGTCCCTCGAACCAACGTTATACCTTTCATCACCACAGGTCAGGTCTTGTGCCATGAAACTTTAAACACGTATTTCTCACAGGATCAGTCGGTAAATGTTAAGGTAGCCTAAGCTTCTAATATCTTTGGGGAAAAAAATTGTAGTGGCACCCTCTGAAAACAAAGTTCTTGGTCTGGTAGCATCATAAGACAATCACAGATTTTTCATGCCCTTTATGGTGCTCCATAATGCAGTAATTTTTGAGGCTGGATCCTTATCTTACCATTTGTGATCAATTCAAAATACTCGCTAAAGTCTTTCCTTTACACAGGATAATCTGTGTGTTTCTGCCTCTGTTCTTCACCTATAAATTAGTGCAGTGTGCTGAGGACTGAACAGATTTGCAAGGGATGTCTGGAGTCTCTGATAGAAAGTCCTACTTGTAAATTACTATGATAAAGATCTTTCCTAGAAATTAAAGATTGTGTTGGAAGTTCTTATTTACTATGATGACAGATGGGAATGGAATGATTCCCACTAATTTGGGATGGCTGGTAACAAAGCCTGACAACTTGAGTTATTGCTTTCAGTTGTTCAGTGATTCTCTAATGTCCTGTTTTCCCAGGGAAGTTCACCAATGACAATAACCCCAGCAGTTCTTACTGTTTACTGGCTTGCTTTATGAAAGCCACGACCTCCAAAACTTCTGAAGCAATCCCAGGACCATTTGCTCATACCAGCAGCCATACCAGGTTTGACTGCTAGGCACCCTCTGCCAAGAGGCAAGTACAGTACCAGGGCCTGAGAGGAATACAAGACAGCATCAAATGCTGAATAAAGACGACTGAAATTTTCTTCTCTGTCCATCCTGAGAGGAAAGGATTGGGTTCTCGCATTTTCCTGTGGCAGTGTTTTATCTTTGACTTTGTACTGAAAATAGTGTATTTCTTCATATTCTGGACACTGTAATCAATAATCTTAGAATTTTATTACATTTTAAAAAATACATTATTGAAGCTAACCTCTGCCTTTGACATGGTTTGTGCCATTGGTAAAAGGTTGTTAAATTCAATTCTGATTATTAAACCGATGAAAAATCCATAATACCACTATCCCACTCTTCATTGCATAAGGTAGCTGGGTATCTTGTSTCTGGTGGTCTGAGGCACATCCACTGATCTGTGACAAGCACGGACCAAGAACAAGCTTGCAAGAAAAAAGCTGCGGCTCTCATCAAGCACAGGCCAAGAGGTTTCTTTGGCCACAGGTTTGCAAACCTCTGCAAACGCCTCTCTACTCAGAACCTTGTAGCCTGTCAATGGAAAAGRAGGTGAGAAATTTTATCCAAAGTGAGTCAACCTGGAACTCCTGCTGCCTTTTATCTRTAAAGTGGAAGCTGAAGTGTCTTTCATTATCATGTGGCACCTGACTTGCTGCTCTTCTACTTGACCTTTTTCTCAGTATTGTTTGTACAGGTGACAACCTGCAACTTGTCAGTACATTACAAGCAGCAGCAATTGCAAGTGACTTAAATTTAGGCAGTTAAATGTTTTAGAAATCCAAACTGTCTCTTCATTTTCTAGTAAGTAGAAGAACTGAACTCATCAGATCACCTTTGTTTATTAAGAGAACATAGGCAAAGGCAAGACTGTCTACCTGTGAGAGGTGTCAGGACAGCCTCCTTGCTTTACGTTGTTCATGCTCTTATTTGCCATTTAAAAACACTCTGTAATCTGTACTGCTGTTTCTTTATCTTCATGRGACTTTCAGGAGATTTAAGTAGTTAATCTTTTTTAACAGCATAGGGAAATGGAAAATACAGTGTATGCATTAAATACTGTCATTCGGTCCAGAGGATATTTCGGTGGATATTTTGGGCAATTTGATTTTCTTTCATTTTTTCTTTATAGATATATGCTAGCTCTGCCTTGGTCCCTTTGCCAGTGCAAGTAATTTTGAATTTCACCAAACAATTCCCTGCTTTGTTTCTTCACATTTAAGGTAGCAAGTGTTTTGTGTCTGTGGGCTCAACATTATAGAGGTTAAAAGAGTCTCAATATCCATGTAGAGCCATCTTGAGTCTCAAGTTGAAGGTAAAGGGAGACAGTCAGGAGTGTTCTCTGCCTGTATTATTTCCTTTTTGGGAAAAAGCCTATTCATTTAATCTGTGAGTTATTCAGGCAGCTTGCAAACATATTAATAGTTCCTGAAGATCTTTGATTGCTACTGTTTCCCTTGAGCTGAGGCCAAATTTATTTGCCAATTAACATAAACTTTGATTTTATGAACCACCCTATGAACAGTACAAAATAAAGGGTGGGTGATTTAAAATTATTTCCTATCATTTGCACAGGTAGCATAATCTTCTGAGAATGTCACAAAATGTTAATTCCAATTTAAGCTGGTAARCTCATTAGGTAAAGATTGTTACCCCTATTTCACTGATATGGAAAACCACACCAAAAAGACTGTACCACTACCTGTTCAATCTGCTCAGTTCCAAAATTTTCACACTGAAGAGTAACATCTCCAGTTAAAGTTAGTATTAACAGTGATTAAAACCTTATGSTTATGAACACCAGTCCCAAAATTTCAGAATTATTTACATTCTGGCTATCCCTATGTTTGGGTCTCAAAGCAAGCCATTTTACATTACCTTATAATCCAAAGGGCTGAGTACCTGCCCTTTGAGGATCCATGCTCCTTCTCTTGCTGGTACTGAACACAGGGACTAAGATGTCTCAAAGCGGGACCCCCAGAATGAATGAACACATTTTGAGAAAAGGAAAGACGTTAAATGACTTACATCAGGGTTCACTGTAATTACGGTTAGAATTAAGACAGCAAATCAGGAAATAGTCACTCCTTATATTGCGATTGTTGTAATTCCTTTCCCTACGTGAAGCCAAATAGAATGTCAGCAAAGGCTTTCATAAGTACATATTTTGTATCTGAGGCTGATAGCATGTGTTTAAAGCATGTCAGAAATGTGTTGTCTGGTCTGCTTTCACTGTATGATCCAAAACATGCCGGTAATATTCTTCAGGTTAGGTATGTCRAAACAAATAATGATGCTGACCAAAACCAGAGTCAAATAAAAAGAAGCCAAAGATCCCACATAAGAATAGACTTTCAGCTGTTGATTTATTTTGCTTTGCAGCCATTATGCCATCCCTACTGGGAGACAAGGTAGGAAATGGCCTATCAGATAGTAGTACCAGATAAAGTCAGAGCGCCGTACAGAGATTTATAAGAATTTTACTGATAAAATGTTGCCTTACTTAGTATTTCTGTGGATGCATTCATAAGCAAGAAATGTGGGTTGGGGGTGATAGGCTTCTGTAAGAAATGATGGGAGAAAGAATATTTTTTTTTTAGATGACTTGCTTTATACTGTTATGTTGTTGCGTTTTTTTTTGAGAGGCAAAAAAACCCCCAAATTATGGTAGACACAGCACAATTTTTGAAGGGTGTATGGATTTCAGACTGGGACTGGCTTCCGTCCAGCCTGTTCAGAGCACAAGCAGAATGATGTTGGGTCAGGCTGCACCCACTGGGGTAGACATGTTCTGTGTGATGTTTTTAAGTGTGTATACGTTTGTGTTATGTAAGGATGAAAGTCTTGGCAAATATTCTTGTACGCATCTTCCACTCCTAAATAATTTTGACAGCTTTGTTGAATAAATCAGGATTGACTTCATGTATACAGTCCTTGGACACTTTTCAAATGTTTTCATATAAATCTCTTCGATTTCACAACCTGTTTATGATGACCTCTTATGAAGCCATTTGGCTCTAGTGAARGCTTCACTCAGGGTCTGTAGATGTAAATGTATCTCTTCAGTATTAGAGAACAGCAGCAAGACTTACCAGCAGCACTACTGCTGCTTCTGCAAATGAAGTATCCTTTATACCATCAAACTGTAACTAAGGATAAGGGTGCATCTTTTCTTCAAACCAGAGAAAAACTGCAGAAATTTGATGAAATGGATATGTACAAAGGAAATCTGCATATAATATATCACTACATCAGATGTTTTACTGTATGTGATTTTAAACTGTATGCCATCTTCCTTCACATGTGAGTTTGTTGCAGCTGTCATTTAAAATTCTTTTATAGATGAAAACCTGCAGACAGCTGTACATACCTTGGCTAAAACGTCTCTGCTGTAGTGTCATCTCATAGGGCTTCAGATTTTCCCAAACTTCTGCTGTTTGTGGCTAGGTGGAGAAGGAAAACTTTTTCTCTTCTCTGCTTAGCTATGAATCCATTTGATAAGGTTCAGCTCGCATAACCAAATCACTTTTGAGAGTGAAAGAAAAGAAATTTTCCATTATTAAAGAAAAAGTTTGCAGTCTTTTTGAACAGCTGTATTGCTGAGGTGGATGTGGGTACAATGTTGAAGTCTGGTGGGAAAGTTGCCAGAAAGGGCTTTATGCATTTGAATATGCTGAGAAAAAAAATAGCTCTCGATGATTTAATTTTTCTTGGGGGTGGGGTGGGGTGGTGGCTAAAGAAGAATATTCTGAATAGGTTATTTTCCTGTGAACAGTGCAAAGCTAACCTGCCTTTGAGGGAAACACAGAGGCTGTTCTCTTTCTGGACTCATGATGCCTTTAGGAGGAGCCTAACACATGAAGAGAGCTCCACAGAAACTCACCTTCACCCCATTGTTGCACATGGAACTTAGACACAGTCCAAGAGCTCTGCCCTTTTTGTGGTAGGGCAAGCTTCCATGAAAAGAATTAGGAAACTGCTGTTGTACTCTCCTGAGTTTGGAGACAAAAATGCTTTTTACCCTTTGGTCAAGCCCTAGGAGAGATGGTGGTTCTTACTTMCTCCCCATCCTCATCCTACAGAATAACTAGGAATATAGAAAAAGGATTAATACTTCCTTTCAAGATTCTTCTTAGGATTTTATGACAATAATGAATGACTACAACATGTTATGACATTAAATTTTTGCCTCTGCACCTCTATAGCACAGTGTACCAGCTACTGAACCTTTAATACATCTTCATGTAGCATTTACCTATCCTCTGTTGGCCTTCCCTCCAGTCACTCATCGAGAGTGACATTAAATCTTCCAGAGGAACATATATGGTGATGCTCCTCTAAGCTTTCTAGTAACTCAGGATAGCAAAGACACTCCAAAGTGTGTGTGTGGGTGGTGGCTGCTTAATACCAGAGTTATTTCTATTACATTTCATGCAACTTAGCATTTGAGTTATGATGCATAAACTAGTGAATTAATGTGTTTCTGGGTCCTTCTAGGGTCAGTTTTTTGAAGTCATACACTTATGTTTGGAAGATTGATTCTCTTGGACTCCAGAACTTTAATCTCAAGAGACATATGTATTAAAATAATTTAATATCAGAGTCATAGGGCTTGTTTACATGGGGAAATGGACCAGCATTGCTACAGCAGAATAGCTTTACTTCAGCGGAACTCCCCCATGTGGACGTTGTGCTCTGGAATAAAACTGACTTCATTTTGAAATAATTACTCTTACTAATTGTTCCAGAATAGAGTGTCCACAGGAGGGAGTTATGCAGAAATAGCTATAACAGAATAGTTACAGTTCAGCTGATTAAATTCACTGGGTAGGAATACCTTGTGCAAGGGTGGCACAAGATTTACAAGGGTAAAAATGCACTAGTTACAGTCAGTTCTGCTCTCGTCGACAAACTGGGTTGCTAGTGTTAGCTGTTTCTCCTGTACAAAGATTTGTAATTTCCACAGTGCTCTGGGAAACTGCAGCAATTTTGCTTTGATAGTGTTCTCCAAATAACTCAATACATTTAATATAAAATACAGCTTTGTCTCCTCCTCCCCTTCCCCCCCCATTTCTTTTCACTTTCTAAATTGAATTTACTTTTGAACATATAATTCTTGGGTGAAAAATAATCTTTTTATTTTTTCTTACTGTGTTCCCTGACCTGCTGGTATTTGTCAGTTCACTGACCCTTCACACCTCTCATTACCTCTGAGTTAAAGAATACCTTCTTGAAAGATCTGTTCGCCCTGGTCACCATATGGTCAGCCTTAAGCACTAAAAGGGCGTCAGGATGTCTGKTTTTTTGGTTGGTTTTTTCCCCTGTAAGGGCAAAGGGCTGTTTGCTGATATCGCGTTCTCTCTTTTTTTAAAAATATATTTCAGACATTGCTGATAGCTGCCTGAATTTCAAGTGGCTAGAAAAAAAACCCGAGAGATGCTAAATAAAAGTAAAATTGTAACTTCTCCTGTAAAACCTGCAGGTACAAAATATGTTTTGTGACTCTTCAGAAATCTTAAGGAATTGAGTTTTTGTGCAAGCTGTTCTGTAAAGGTAAGAGTTGTATGTTTCAGTCCTAGAATAAAGAATCCGTATGTCGCCTTAGTGGAATCTCTTATGTGTCACCATKTGCTCTCTCTATGCACATAGACATGCTATAGACTTGCTATAAGGCATGTCTTACAGTTGAAACCATCAGGTAACAGGTGCCATGTCACTGCAAGTGCTAAACATTACTGTTTATTGCTAAACTTGCAAGTTCTTAAAGCAATCATTCAGGGAAGTGGCTTAAGAATGGGAGCAAAGGTGCTGAAACTCTGATAACCTCTCTGTGATATGTTGTGGGCAGTAATGAGCTTACTCTTCCAGTTCTTCAAGCCAGTTCAAAGTTAGGTGGTTGCATTGCCATAGAGATGAGTCTGAGTTAATATGCCTCATTTTCCAAGATGTAGCACTGTCCTAACATAGTCACTCATGGTGCACAGTAACCTGTCTACCTCTAGGAGTGCTGGCACAGCAGGCTTGCAGCCAGCCAGAATATACAGTGTAGACATTAAATACAAAGGTTGCTGGGTGAGGATTGCAAGGAATTTGAAATAGTCACCCTCACTGAACCTTTTAATTTGGTCTCCGACTTGCAGAAGAGTACTCCTAGGCAGTGTATTGGGAAGGAAGGAGTGAGTGCAGAAGAGGTCTGAAAGTGAAAGAAAAGTTTAACTATGGTTAAAATCAAAGTTAACCCAGTAAAATGAGGTCAGCTGGCTCACTGTTCTGAGTATAGCAACAAGGATGTTTCAAAATTGTGATGGCTGCTAGTATAGAATAAAAGAACCTGCACTAAATCTAGTAAGAGAGAGTCTGTAGTGAAAAGGACAGAACATGCCAAGGTTGAAGTAAGTTCTCTTGGAATCACAGAAAACCAACTAAACCAGGTGGTTCCTTTCCCTTCCCTCAACAAATAGCCTGTCCCTCTACCTGTGCTATTTCCAATGAACAGAAAAATCAGTGGAATCCTCTCCACTCTGCAACAGYTCTTTACATATTGAAATATTGCTGTTCCTTCTCCCTTTGGTTTTCTCTTCACTGGAGAAAACAGTTTCAGCTTACTCAGTCTTTCCTCATAGGTCTTGTTATGTAGATCTCCACTTGTTCTTGTTGCTCTCTTCCAGACTGTTTCCAGCAAGTTCATATCTCATTCATGCACTGCACTTGAGGCTTTACCTCACTTAGAGGCTGAAGGGCTACTTCATGTGTTTGAAGTACTTTATATATTCTGGTATGGTTTTTATTTGCACTAGTCTTAATGTGAGGAAAGAGAAGCGAGTGCTTTTGCAAATAAACCAAACTTACTCATCCAAATTCAGACTAAGACTCAAAGTGAAAGGGGTGAAATGGGCTAGACCTGGGCTGCTAATAAGCTTAACAGGAGCTGGGAATAAGGAGTGATTTCCTCCCACAGAAACAATGTAAGAGGAGAACCAGAAAAATGACAAGAGAAAGTGCAGCAAAGTAAAAGTGAGATTCTCTCAGCTAAAGGCAACATGAAGATCAAGCAGCTTTAGATTAAAAAGGTTGTGCCTTGCTGTTAGAGCTACAATTCAGTTGTTCCTCTAACATGAGACCTATATGCATCATACAACTGTTAATTCAGACAGGGTGTTTCTAACTTGGATTAGGAGGTAATAGAGGCATGCAGTCCCCATCTGTATCTAGAGAGTGACTGTACCATGACTGCTTGTATTCAGATCAGGCTAACTGGAGGCAATCTCTCTAAAGTATCACCGTTTAACTGTGCAATGATTAATAAACTTGTTTTGACTGGCTTGATGTGGAAAGAAGCAGAGAGTAGAGTGAGGATTAAAGAGGGAGCTGAAGAAGACCAAGGGAACCAAGTGGTCAAAAGGACTTATTTTTCTTCTCTATTATGGAAGGTATATTCACTTTGCCATGACTTACATGTTTGCATTTTAGCTGAAAAGGGGCCCCTGTATTATCCACGCCTCAACTTTAGCAAAGCTCTTCAAATGTTATGCTACAAGGTCACTGTGGGTACTTCTGTACAGCACATTCTTTCTAAGGCTTTACTGTGGCAGCGTATTTTGCTGCTTTCCTTCAAAAAAGTGTCTCAGCAAATATGAAGAAAGTATTAAAAAATAAAAACTATAGMAGGAGCTCATGTAGAGGAGAGAAATCTCTTAATATGGCCATGAAGTGCTGATCTGTAACAGCTGAGGCTTTGAGCACTGAAAACTTTTAATGCCCTTACTTCTAATCTAGTGCAATGCCTCTGTGGGAAGTGAACTCTTAAATCTGCACTTAATTCTGACAAGTTGTACTGAGGCATTGAAGAGATTTTTGTAAAGAAGGATGTCAGACAGATCTGTTTCTCCACCCTGGTTATCAAGTTACTGAATTCTGAAATTAGTTGTCTACGTGTCCAGTGATATGATACTTTTCAGTCACTGGATAATTACCTCTGCAGAAAGAGGAGAGCAGAACATTATCCTTGTGCTCCCGTGTGTCCTCATTTCTCAGCAGATTTGTAGAAGACTAAAGCCGTTACCAGGAGTACAGTGAAGCCCACTAAAATGGGTCACCCACGGCACTGCGGACTGCCCTGCTTCCAACACATGGTGGCATTGTGGCAGTGTGAAGAATTCCCTGAGGGAATATTTACTTAAGATTGATTAGTTGGTAACTGTAACTGTTAAACCAATGTGCATTTAACATTGTTCTTCATTAAACTGAGAGACAGGATGTTCATTAAAAATAAGAATGTTTCTTCTAAATTAAAAGAAATTGTAAATCAGACCAACTGCTCGCCTGCTAGACTCCTAAAGCTGCTGTGCTGGGAGTGAGGACATTCAATGGGAAGAGTGTTTGAAGAGCACTCAGGTGGTCAGAATAGTCGCCAAGGTCCTGTCCTGAAGTACTGCACTGCAGTTGTTTCAGTAGCAGCAACTCATGTTAAAAGGTGTCTGGATATTAAGAAGAGGACAGTGGGCATACCATTCATCTGTGTCTCCTTGGACACAGACCCTGGCTGACATAGAGAGGATCCCTGGGTTTTTTCCCCCACTCCCTGTGCAACTCAAAAAGCAGTCAGCCCTGTACTTCCTCAGGCCTCTCACCCCTCAGCTTGCTATCTTCTCTAAATATCCCAGTCCAACATGATAAGCTGGGACATCTGGTTTCGTAGTTATAAACCAGTTTGCAACTGTGCCCAATTAAAAGCTCCAATGTGAAGCTGTCCTCAGAGGGCTGCAAGATCTGATCAAGGGGGTAAAGATTGGTTTTTCTATCCTCTTAGCTTGGCATGTGAAGCTGTTTCTTAAAGAATTTAAACTATGTAATTGAGGCTCTTTGTTTTGTTTTGTATTTTTCTTGAAACAGGACTAATATGGAAATTTAAAGATCTAACTGGTCCCTTCTGAAAGTTCCTAACATTGCTATCAGTATCATTCCTTTTTATAAACAGAACTGTTACAGTTCTAAGAAATAAAGTATTCAAAGAATGCACTCATAAAAGATTACGCATACAATGGAATTTTTTAGCCTCAATGGGAACAGAAGGCTTTGTGAGAAGTGTTTGTGTGCAATGAACATAATGTTTAAATCAATTTTTAAGCCGTTGCTAATGAAACACCACCCTTTGAATAAGGGGCTACAAGGCATGCGTCTTACAGATGCACAGCATATCAGTTCCTGCCCAGCATATCAAGGCCCTAGGGGTTTAGAGTGTGAAACAACTGTTCAAAAAGAACCGTGCTAGAAGGGGAGGGGAGCAGGGAAACAGCCTGAAATGCAGCTTGGAGTGATGTGAGATTTATTCCCTTAGCTCGTGTTTTCTGTCGTTTCATCATATGATTTGGCAATTCTGCAGAGCTGGTGCTAAATACATCACATGGGAGTATGACAGAGATACTTCTGAGCCTTGGATGAGTGACAGACCTCACAGAAAAGTAGTTTCATGACAGTTCCTACCTGTTCCACTTTTGTAGTCCAGCTTTTGTTTCTGTTGTGGYCTCCAGTCTGTTTCTCCAATCATGTAACTGATCTGACCATACCTTCAGGGGTTTCCTTTCAGGGGGCATGGCTAGTGACATTGCCCCTACTCAGATTTTTCAATGAATGGGGAGGTTGGGGGCATCCTTCAGCTGCATCCTCCCTTCACATACATTATCTGCTGCTAGAAGTTCTCCAAGCAGATACCCTTCACAACTCAACCCCAGCACTGCTCAAACTTAGCAATACAGAAATACAGTTTAGGAGGAATTGGTTATTCTGAAGGGTTCAGTGAATGGTTCAAATGGGTACGTACCTTCCAGCCTATGAGTTACTTCCAAATAATTTCCTCAGAGAGCTGTGAAAGTTTGTTTCTTGAGTCTGCTATAAGGTTCATTGCCAGAAAATATGGGTTCTTGGTCTTGACTGGATAACTCTCAAGCTTAAAATGAATGTTCAGCATGGGTATGCAAATGTTTCTACTGCAGATAGACCTTCTCACAAACATCTACAAAACCTTGCCACTGCAAACGTTCTCTTGCACACACATTTGTTCCTATGAACTTTAATGAATTACAAGCAAAATGAGACACACAAAAAAAAGACACTAAGTAAATTTAGTAGTCCTTTATTCAAGCGAATGTTTAGATTGACTGTTGCACAATAGTTGCCCAGAACTACATGGAGCCGAGTATCTCTGGTATGAATGTATCTCTGGAATTTCCACTGGTTAGCAGAGTTTGTTACATACTAATTTCAGCAAGGATAAYGCACTAGGAAATAAGCCACTGGGAAATATTGCATGTAGCTAGACCTTTCTTTGGTCTTTTTTTTTTTTTTTTTTGGTGGTGTTTTTGTTTAACTATCACTGCATCTGGTGAGCACATTCAGACTGGGGAGACCAAAAAAAATAAAAGGATAGAAAGCAAGTGAGAAGTTCCTGGAATGTTACAAGCTGCTGTGTCACTGGCAATGGCAAGGCAGGCAGGCAGGCAGGCAGGCAGAAAGTTCCCCTCTCCAAAGCTGACACTGCAGCGGGAAAATTTGTTACTTCTTAGGTAGTGAATTGACTGAAGCCATAACTTTGAAGTAAACGTACAGTTGCAAACAAATACTGAATATCCCGCTCTTCTTAATTAATTTCTCTTCCCCTTAATTCTTATACCCTATGCTTTTTAAAATAAGCTTTTTAAAATATGCTGAACTGTATTCTTTGAAATCTTATGGTCCAAATGGCCTTATGTTTTGTAGACCTAAAGGCTACTGTACATTTTAAAACTACTTCAATTGTTTTTATTTTAAAGTGATGGTCCCACTTAGACAATAAAACAGATTATTGTCTAATTACAGTGGTTTACAGATGCCACTTGGGATGAAGCAAAGATTACCTTGTATGCATTAAAAAGAGAGAAATTATTTCATTCTTCCATCAGCAACAAAGCTAGAGCTGTCCTGAATCCTCAGAGAAAGCAAAGCCCGGTTCCCATGCTGTCCTGTACACCATGTTTCCCAAAGAATGCTGTCTTCTGGCACATACAGCTCCTTTAGCCTGCAAAGTATAAGCTGTTGTCTAAAACAAGAGGATGCACTGTCCTTACAAAGAGCAGCAAAGCCTGAACCGCGAGAAGAGAAAACCTCTACCCTCATCCTTCACACATGGACTTATGCCATTATCAGGATTGCATAAGCAAAGTGCGTCTTTTTCTAGTCTTYGTTTTCTTCTCCCTTAGAACTGTGCTCTCTGAGAGCTTTCCAAAAGGGGGAAAAAAACAAACCAAAACTTAAGGGAGGTGTTGAGGGGGTCTAATTCATATTGACCATGTCTAACCTTTCCTTACCCACCCCTCAAAGGCCTAACCAGGGCAAGAATTAGCCTTAAAATTTACTCATTTCTGGCTGGATTAGTGGTTTAGGGCCTGATTCCCAGACCCACTGAAGTAAGGTGAAAGGCTTTCCTTAACTGATCATGTTAAATGAATTTATTAAAGAAGGTTACGTCTCCTGACAGTTTAGGTATTCTTAATATGACTGTGTTGCATGGTAAGCGACACTTCTTGCTTCATGACAGACAAAAGTAATGTTAAAAAGATTAAAACATTACTCATTCCAGTCAAAGTTGAACATGGGAAAAAAGAGAGGAGATAAGCAAAGCAGTAATCCATGCAAACATACCTGCAGGTTTCTGTAAAATTAGAACTTGGGGACCGATCTTCTTGTTACAAGAGCAAACTGAATAGATCCAATGAAGTCTGTAGAGTTCTTGTGGTGTAAACAAGTGTAGTTACTTGGTCAAGTGCTGTTCCTCATCCCCCCTCCACCCAAGTGCTAGTAGCTGTTTCAGTGACCAAAAGAAAAATGTTCTGGTTTTTAACCCAAATATGCATTTTTTTTCTTAACGTTTTAAAAACCACAGCAGAGTTACAATGTTTTTGGGGTGTATCTGCATAGTGATGGTAGCTCCACCCAAACTCCAAGCCACAGAGGCTGGTGACRGCTCAGACTGGCAGCCATTTTGATGCATGGCTGTGGTCTGGTAGCTTGGGCATCAATCCCACGCTAGCGCGTCTGAGCAGCTGCTAGAGCAGCGCACATCCAGGCATCTGGAAACAGAGGCAGAGCAAATTCACACTTGTCTGCACCTGAGTGCGGAAACATCCCCTCTGATGCTTTAATAGCCTAAAAATGTTCCGGTTTCAGTGGAGCACAGCAGCTCATCGCGAATAGTTTGCAACTGCTTTTAGGGGAATTAAAGCACACTGACTTCATTTTCGCTGAACATCAGCTGCAGGCTGGCTCACCAGCTTATTAACAGCGCTTGGCCGCGAAGGGCTGTGAAAAGGCGGCTGTGCTCTGTGGAGTGCCGATACATGATGCTGTGGAGTTAACTACTGCCTTTGAATAGAAACCTTTCATGTCTGTAGATGCAGTAGTACGACATCTGTTACCCTGCACCAAAGTAACATTTGGGAGCAGAGGAGTCACAGAGGAAGGTTTGGCTGGTCTAGAAATCATTGGCATGTCAGCGGCTCACAAATCTCCGGTGCCACCAGCACAGGCTGGGTCACCAGTGGGGTTCAAGGAGACTTCTAGGCAGGCAGTTTCATGCCTGTCCATTAGAACTGCACAGACATGGGGGGGGGGGGGGGGGGGTGTCGTGGGGGGCTATGTAAATGAGGCAAGTTTAATTTGTTCTTTCCCCTATTCTTATACAAATATTTGGTCACACGGGAAAAGTTGCCTTTCATACACGTGGGAGGCATTTACGTAAACAGCCCCGCCTACTACAGAAGCAGGCCGGTCCGAAACTGCCCGCAGAGAGGCGAGGGGCGGAAGTGCCTTCTCGTGCACAAGGCGGTGAAATGGCGCCAAAGAATGCGGGGTGACATTCTGAAAGCTCCACCGGGCGGGGACGGACGGGCCGCGCGCCGCGCCAGGTGCGGCCCCCGCGGCCGCCCCGCGCACGTGCGGCCGCCGTGTCGCACGTGCGGCCTCCCGCGGCGCCCCGCGCTCAGGCGCCAGGCGGCAACGCCGCCCCGCCAGGTGGCGCCCTCCCCCTCCCGCAGGTGGCGCGGAGCGGGGGCGGGTCCCGGCTGCCGCCGCCGGCCGCCTCCTGCCGCCGGCCGGAGCCGCGGCAGTTGAGGCTCGTCGCGGGTTCGCCTGCCGGGGCGCCGGTACAGGCCCTTCCGAGAGCCTCCGCGACGTGCCGGGGGCATGCCCTGGGGTAGAGGCGCCCGGCGGGGGAGCCGCGGTCCCTGCCTCCCGCGTCGCCTTCCCCCGGCCGGTGAGTCCGGCCCTGGGGGAGGAAGGGCCGCGGAGGATTATCTGCCCTGGGGMAAATTGTTCCGTGTCTTGCCAAATTCATAATATGGGGGGAGATGGAGAAAATTAGTACCAAAGTAGCTATTCACCATGATTACATCTAATCTTTTAGCAYCCTTACTGATTTAAAGTCCTGTGGGACAGTCGGAGGGGGTTGCAGAGTGACAGAAGGAGAGGGGGCTGCGTGCCTTTTGCTCCAGTGGTGTCATGGGGGCTGGTGACTAGAGCTGGAGAAAGAAAATTTTCAGCTAAACAAAATGTGGCCCTGTCATTCAGGAAGAGATGCACCGYAGAAATACAAATATTTCAACAAAGCTTTTTCCTGGGAAAGCTTTGAAGATGGGGGAAGAGTGACTTTATATAAGGACCTGAGAATGGGGGACCAGGTTCAGATCCTTGTTGTGTCTGAATTAAGTCTCTGCGTCAGAGCAGGAGCACAAAACTGAAATGCCGAATTTAAAAAAATACAATAAAATTTCAAATCCTATCAAAGTTTCAGTAAGACATTTTGGTAACTTCTGTTTTTATGAAACATCACTTGGCTTTAATTATATATGAAGCAAATTTTATTTTGGTAATCTAGTGGGCTGCCATGAAATGGAATCATTGTCCTGTCAGCTCTCATGGGGATTGATTGCATTTTTTCCTAATCATGGTGAGAAGACTCTGGTTTCTTATCAGGCTGCTATTTTTATGTATGTTCTATATCTGTTCTATTATTTGCTAGTTATCATAAAAGCTGAAGTAAATAAAGCTTGATTGCTTGACAGTTGCTTACATGCAGATGGGACACACTTTTCATAATTTTTAACAAATATTGTAATATATGTATAAAACATGTAAGTTTCACTTTACTATTTGGGTCTAAGGCCCTGAGAGATACAAGCATTGCCGAATATTGCAGGCTCTTGTCTCAGTTTGCACTAATTTTACAGTGACTGATAAGCACTCTATTGTATTTCTTAGAAAAATCTGAACTTCCCAGAAATGTCTGAGGTATTACAGTGGCAAAGCAACTCAGTTTTGCAGACTTTTGATGATTTTGAACTTGATGACAAACACAGATGCAAATGTGTAATGCAATGTCTAATATAGGCTCTCTCTAGTTTACTTGATTCCTCTGGTATGTTTTTGCAAAATGCTCGTCATTGCTGGGGTTGTCTTTCCTGTAACCATTCATAGGTAGGAGACTTGGTAGAACTTTGCACTATTAATACCTGATTTTGTTCATTTCTTCCAAGACTAGAGGCTTGAACAAATTCCTGGGGACCCATCATAATGACTCCCCATAGGACTGTGAGGAGGTTGCTTCTCTGTGCCTTATAGTGGGCTCAGCTGTAAAATGGCAATCATGGTATTTATCTGTGAGAGAGGTCAAGACTTGTAGGTGAAAAATGTGACTGTAAATTCAAACCTTTAGGAAKAGATGAATTGGCCTTATGCTGCCTAGAGACATAGAATGAAAACCCCACCCTTTTGTGGTGACCGATCCTGTTTCTCTGAAGCCTTTGGAATAGAACTGAAGTATTTCACATGTATAGAAATCCACACAAAGACTATCCAAGCTTGTAAAGTGTCAGATGGGCCAAGCTCACTAAATATGTGCAAGATTCCAAAAGCACTTTGGAAAATTCTTTTTCCTTCCACTGGCAACACTGAAATTTTCATATCCCTGCATAAAAATGTTTCTCATGCATTAAGTTATTACTCTATGGCATTTATAAAAATTATTTCCTTCCTCTCACTACTCCAAAAAGAAAGATTAACTTTATCTATGCACACTAATTTTTACCATTGAAGCATTCAGCTTACACACTATGAACATCCTCTAATTGYAATACCATGTAAGAACATATGTGATCATGATCAAATTATTTGGCTAACTAATTTCTATAGCRGTAGATTAAATAGACTCTTGTTGTTTCCACAGGATTTTTATAATGAGAACAAGGGTGGTGATTATGGTTTTCAGTTAAAAGTACAATTATTTTTGTAACTTACCAAGCTGCTTCTTTCGGATAACTCATAACTTTCACAGCTTTCAGGCAGAATTACTACGTTCTTACTTATAGACAAGCAAAAAATTTATCWGGACACTTTCAGCAGAACATATCCACCCTTTTTAAGTCACACTGGTGCCAAGTATTAGTGAAGAACGCTTCTACTGCTCCTACCAAAACATAAACACACACATGTCTATTTTAATGGTAATTTAGCTGCATATGCTATAACTTGCCTTTCTTTGTGGCTCTGAGTCCCAAAACTTTGAAGAATAGGTTTTAAAGTTATGACCACTTACCTAGATTTTTCAGTACCTTATTATTTGCAAGTAGTGTCGAGGACACAGGAAATACTATGCTTTAGCAGCGTCTCTGTACTTATTTTACCTGGGCATGGTTGGCAAACTGCAAAGGGAAGGAACAAATACAGCTGTTTTAAAATATATTCYTCATCCTTCATGTGTTTTGATGTTGGTCTTCCTTCTGTAATATTTAGCTCTGATTTTCAGAGTGCAGAGAAAGGCTTTTGTGCAATTTAAAGGTTACAGGTTCTTCAAAACTCTGACATGTTTTCACAAACACTTTAGGAAAGTTGTGAGTTTTGGTGCTGCTGCTGATGTACTCAGTTAGGAGAACAAGAARAAGTGTTAGGCTGAAGGCTCCCAAGTTCTGTTTCCCACTTGGTTATCATCTGTCCGTACAAGTATTTCCGTAACACAAATAAATAGGCATCYCTTTGGGCTGGTTATTACGACCATTTCACAGGTGGGAGAACTGAAGTTCAGGAAAGGGTATGGGTTCACAGGGATATGGGTGAGGAAGGAATCAGCATCTGAAACAGGATGCGGCTCCACCATAAGCAAAGTTTTAACCCCATACGTCAGCTGTTTCTCTACCTTCAGGCAAATTACTTCATCAATCTCTGCTTTCTTACCTGAAAACCAAAAGAAAAAAAGAAGTGATTGAAAGATAATAACACTCAGTTGTTTAATATAAAACTCTTCCTTTCCTTATTAGCCCTTTTATTTGTTGACTAGATGAAGATGCCTAAGGAAGACACTGTGGTAAATTCTAAGTGAACACATTATATAACACAAAGTTCAAGTGCAGTAAGTTTCAGTCCAATCCATGTATTTTTCATATGGGGCTCTGTCCTCAAGTTTCAAAGAAACACACATGCAAGCCAAATTTGAAGAAATTTTTTTTGGAGCTTTCACACTGAGAAACTTATTCAACCTTTCCAGCAGCTTAGAAAGCCATGCTTTTGAAAGTTTTTTGTAGGTTCCACTTGTATTGACATTATTAAAGTTGTTAATCATTGCTTTTCCTTCTGGTCTGAGTTAGAACGCTGCCCTCAGACCCTGCAGATTACTAACTGCTGAGCTAGAAGGTGACTCTCTTGAACATTTATCCTATTTCTTTATTTTCCTTCTGTTGTCTCTCCAGTGTCTCAAAAAATCTTTTTTAGTATAATGTCTCTGCAGGTCCACCTAGTGTGTCCATGGCCTGCAAAAGGTGAAGCAGGAACACTGCAGTGAGAAACTTGTTTCTGGTCTGTCAGTCTGCTTCTTGTGAATTTAGCTACGTATTGAATATGTATATGCCAGTTTAGTAGCTCCATGAAAGATTTGGTATCATATGTATCCTAGGAGAGCTGTCATAGCCTGTCCCTGCTTCATTTTGGTTGTGCTGCATGTGTAATTTCATAAATAAACATTTATTCACAGAATGTAAATTTGGCTGAATCATTCTGCATATGTGAATAATTTATTCTTGAACAGAGTAACATTCAGTATTCAGTAACTTAAATATTATATAACCACTTCAAAACTTGTCCATTTGAAGGAAAAAAGAAAACACAGTTTTCTTCTGGCCTCTTTCCTTCATTTCCGTAGAAACCTTCTCRATTGTGATTCCGCTTTGAAACACAAAAACATTAGCTCCATTTTATTCAGCAGAGCTTTAGCTTGTGTTTATCAAAGGCATAGTGGAAAAAAAATAACCTTTTACTGCCTTTTGCTTCTGTTATCGTTTAGAGCTAACTCTGCTCTGAAAGAGGATTCAAGTTATGTTGTGTCACATGCAGCATCAAAGCTGTTAACTAAATTTTTAGCGTTTACAATACAGGAGCAAACCCAGTGCTAGAGACTTAGCAAGCRTCACTGAGTCACACTAGGAATATTGGTTTGTGTGCCCAGCCTCTCTGGTGCTGTCAGCAATGTATGAGAAAGTAAATACTTCACATAATTTGCATAGCATGGGCTGTGTTTGCACACTCTGAATGATTRTGTTTAATTGTGAGTCGTTGAATGCAGTAAGCAGGGAGCTTCATGGAGACACTGGGGTCCATTTTGCAAAACTAATRGCAGTGATTGCTCTTTGCAGATGTATATATTTGTAATTGTACGTTTGCACACAYGGGAATTTATATTAGGACAATAACAATCAGGCAAAAAGCTGCAGTCCTAGATTGTGGAGGGCCTTGTCTGACGTAAGGCAGGAAAAGTTGGTAGTTCAGTAGCACGAGCATGATTCACTCACACAAGCAACAGTGACCTCTGAAGACAGTTTGTAGGGTAACAGGAGGAGGGACTTCAGTATCTGAATGTCTAAATATACATTTCCCCATTAGTTGTTCTTACTTCTTGGAAGTAGTAGTTTGACCATGTAACAAAAGTCTTCTTGATGAAGGAYCAGGTTTCCTGTGCTTCCTACCTAGATTGCCATCAGTTTACTCTGCTCTTTCAGAGTATGAAAAGCTTGGTAAGTTCAAGGAGATGGGAAATTGCTGTTCCCTTCTGTATCTCTGTGAGTGCCTCCCTAGGCATGTACAAGGCCTCATACCTTCATCTTTTTTTGACCTTTCTCACAGGACAGCAACATGTCGATCAGTTGGGCTTACCCAGCAGGCTCTCACATGTTTATGGTAACTGCTGTTCTTCTCTTGGACTAGCAAATATGTGACTGAGTGTGAATAAAGAGGCCAGTCTGTTTAAGCTAAACCGCTATTTAATTCTAACAACAGGGGCAAAGCATAACATTAAACAGGATATTAAAATTACACCAGGTTTGTACATAGTTCACCTTTCCAAGGGCCTGACTTTCCTCTTCCCAGAGTTCCTAATAGGTCAACCTTTCCCTAATTTYTCACATAGAAGAGTCCAATTTCTCAGTCTCAGGACATAATCTCTCTCACTTTCTCTCAAGTGTACTTCTCGAAAAATTCTTGAATCGCTGAATTCCTGCTCTCCCTGCAAGGACTACTTATCTCTTGGAAAAAAACCTCCAGTTTRTCTATTACAGGTTCTGTTAAAAGAAAGAAAAAAGAAAAAAGGCTCTTGCCSTATGTTTCACGTGTATGGTGAAGAGTGTTAATCTAGCCCCACCTTCATTTTCCAGCCTGACTATCTTGCTATTGTATTAGTTCAGTGTCTGCGTACAGTAAACAACACAGTAAGTCAGTACATAGGATATGGAAATTATCAAGGGCAGCTCCAAATCTATTACAGAGGAGAGACTTGCTCTTTGCTTTGAGTCAAAAAAAGTAAATGAAGAAAGCAAAATAAGATATTATTGGCATTCACTCTCAAAAATAAATCAAAGTGGGGAAGGCGTAAATACTTACGTAGAAATAGTTTGCAATTGCTTAGTCTGTGATCTGCCTCCCTGATATCTTTCAGGCTGAGCATGGGATTTAAAGTATCTAGGTGATTAAAGATCAAGCCTGTTTGAGATTTAAAGGGATTCTGTGCATTTAAGTCCTCTCTGGACACTTTGGGCTATCCTGTCRTGCTAATTTTTTCAGCTCCTAATGGTAGAAAACGAACGTTAACAGCTTCTGTGAGCTAAACTGTATGTCTGCTATGGTACTGCTGGGCTTAGTTTTCTGAGCACAGTAGGCCAGATGCATGTCTAATGTGGCAAGGCTCAACGATCCTGAAAATAGGATGTGGTTTGATCCAAAGTGAGAGATATTAGCTTAATTTTCCATCTGCAAAAGAGTTCCACTGTTCTGTTTACATTACTTCTCGGAGCCTTCCTCAGCCTGAACACTTGGTACAGTTCTTTGGAAGGGGGTAATTCACCCTCTCCCTTCACAAGATATTTCTCTGCAAACTCTTAGGTCTCCAAGAGCCCCCTCTGTTCCCTCTTACTTTACCTTTGCAGACCTCGGCACTCTGCTAACTATTCTTCCCAGCCAAAAAGTTCTGGATGTGGCTCCTAGCAGGGCCATTCAACACTGCTGTTGAGTCAGGCAAAGGGCTGAATACAAAACATGTGCTGCTCCTGCTCCTTGTTACACAAGCTATGCTTCCTGCCTCCCCACTGCCCAGCAGAGCTTGCAGTGCAGCTCCTATTTAATGAAAACAGCTGACAAAAAAATAAATTGTCTGTTATCAGCTTAGGACTTTAAAGATGCTCTTCAAGCCGTTCARCTGTCCCAGAGACCAGCTTATTTGATCCTCTGCTGCTTCAGTAATATACCTTCTGTTTCTGCAGCCTGATCCAGTTTTGTGTGATCAACCTTAGGAGGCAGGAGTAGCTAAGGAATTGGAAAATGTTTTTTGTTCTTCCACTAAGCAATGACCTATTGTATTGTGATTTTCCAAAAATGGTGCAGTCTCTATTCCTGAAACAGTATGATACAATACTACAATGTGTACCATGTATACTGTTGTGCAAAATAGTGCTGAGAGCAGTATCCTACTTTTGAAAATGTGGTCTGCTRCCCAGCAGAAACGTGATGCTTTTCAAAGGAAAGCATTTGAAAAAATATCTTATGTCATTGTAAGCAAGGYGGTTTATATGTCTTAAAAGATAGGAAGAAACTCGTCAAAGACAAAAGAAATCTCCAAGGTCTTCACAGTTTGAGAGAGCAGAGGTTGATGACTGGAGGTATTCAGGATGCCAAAGAACAGAAGGCCTTCTGCAAGTGAACCTTGAGCCCTCCACAGCAATCTGGAAGCAATCTCAGGACGGGAGCAGTGTCCACCTGCTCAGCCCAGTGAAGGGACAAAGCTGCTGCCAGAAGAACAAAGTTGCAGTGAAGCTCAGGGAAAGATCCAAAAGACAAAGTGAAGGTGCTGAGGCTAGAAGGGGCCATGTAGAGTGGGTAGTGAGGGATGATGGTAGCAGAGAAAAAAATACAATGAGATTTTGAACCGTGATCAATGGCATTGATAGGAACACTGCAGAGAAGGGGAGAGGGCTCTGTGCAAGATGCACAGCCATGAAATTGAAAACATCTGATTTTTACTGCTGGCTCTGTGACCATGGCAGAATCTTCTCCTTCTGTCTGAATTATTCAGCTATAATCTGGGAGCTTGTCTCATAGGGAGTATTCATATTATTTTGGTATTTGCTAGGTAAGATGTAAGAAAGAAAGAAAGAAATACTTAGTGAAACCATATCTTCAGCAAAAGACTTGGTGAATTTGAGAACTATGCTGGCAGACACATAGGTACTATCCTGTCATTGACGATATATTTTTTCATGCAAAAGCAATTGATTGTACTTACTCTGTAGTGTTCTTTATCAACCTCAGTCATTTTAAAGGTACTACATACATTCACAGCTCAGATTCTGTTAAATAATTTCTGAACTTTGCAGTGTTCWTGCTCTAAGCTCATAGGTACAAGGAAATTCCTTAATATTTTCCATTGTGTCAGGTGGAGCAGACACTTTAAAAATCGAAGCTTTCACTATGCCATTTATSCTGCCAACATCTCTGAATGCTGAATGAGCTAAATTTCATATTTGGGAGCCAAAATAAATATTTCTGCCACTTACTGCTCAGCGTTAGTCTGATTCCACTCTAAGCTACAGTAAAGATGTTCCTGGAAAAAGAAATCATTGGCTGATGGTCGTCTTTCAGAATGTATTAGAAAGCTGGATGTATTCTGACCATCAGGGATACAGGATTTAAGAGAAAGTAGATCAAGAAGGTTTCTATAGAGTGTGTATGTAGATGCCAGCGTGCTGGGGAGTATTTATTTCAGGTAATATGAGCTGTCTTACAACATAGACAATTAGTCTAGCTCCTTATATAGGCTTTTTGTGTGGTCAGCAGAAGATCRACAGTTCCAGAAGGCAATTATTCTACTTACCTTTGACGTCTGTGCTGGGATCTGGTGAATTTCCCTGAGGTCTGTCTTCCTTCATTGAGTACAGAGGAAGCCTGTACAATCAGCCAAGTCTAGATGCCTRAGTGACTTAAGTGACTACAATTATCTATGATAAATACACCTGATACTGTAAGTATATGYACCTATGCAGCACAGAAAACTTGGAGAGCACAGAGGATACAAAGTGGTGTGATGTGGTATGGCATAAAGGATTTATTGTTATACACAGTGCASAGACAACTTCCTGCCAACTGTGGCCTGTCCCAAATTTGTCTCATTTCTGCAGCCTAGAACTTTGCCTCCCAAAGCAGAGAAGAAYTCTTTAACCACATATGCACCTGTCAGTGACAGTTGTTTCATCTGCTTGCTGTGTGATGTAGAAAATTTGTAAGTGTGTATGCTCGRACATTACCAGTCGTGCCCCAAACTCATGCTAAATTACTATTTCATCACACTGCATCTATTTCAGAAAACATGTTCCTGGAATGTCACAATTTTCCACAGATTGTTTTGGGTAGTCTGTTGAAATACTGCCTGCTTTTGCAGATACAAAGTGAGTTGCACAGGATTCTGAGGTAGAGAGAAACTTCCTTCTGAAATAAAACCAAACCAAACTGTCGAAAAATTAATCTTATATCTATAAAATGTCACAATCTGAATTTCTTGCATCTCTGACTTTCCTAGAACTAGAAAAAAGTGCACAATTCCACTCAAATGAGGTATGGTGGACTGTGGCTGTTAAGAGCTTAGGTGGTGGCAAATGCTAAGTAGAACAGGCTGTATCTGGCAGGCAGAGTGATTGCTACCTAAAAAAATGTTACAGGTCTCTCTCTAGGCAATTTTCCTTGCAGATTTGTTTGATCTACATTTATGCTGCAAGCCAAGGATTTTGCATAGGGCTGAATACAAGTAAAGGAATATGTTGCAAAACAGTAGAGATTTGATAAGACTCGGTTTTATTTTATGTAAAATGGGCACTTCCAAAGAAGGCTCGGGGGCAAGATTTAAAGATAAGGAAAAAACAGTAACATTGTCCTAAGAAACCCACAAGTAGTTAGAAAGTAAGACAAAGACAGGAGTTTGAAGGAATGGCTAAGGTCCCACAGTGCTCACAGCATGGCAAGCAGAGAGTGAGGGACTGGTTTGTTTGTGTATAGAGAATACTCTTCTCAGTGGCGGATTGAGGGGGTATCTGGTGAGCCTCTCCTCCAGATATAATCATCACCTCAGGGACAGCAACATACGGTAACTCATTTATAATCATCACCCAGTTATAAATACAGGATCCAGGAGTTTGCTAAACAGTGGAGATTCAGTTGGAGCTCAGAAGAGCAACCCATGGTGTGAGGTCATTCTCACGTAGTGGCAGAAGGGAGGCAAATGTGGATTCACACACAGTGAGAAGTTCTGGAACTGCAGAAAATTCCCTTACCTTAGTCTTCAGGTTTTGGGGGTCAACCCATATGTGGTACTCTTTCCCCCCTTTCCTCCCACTCCTTTCCAGTTTATCCAGACAAGTACTGCTCATTACAGGCTATTCAAATGGCAAGTTTCATGTTTTGTTGTTTAGCCATCCTTGAATAGTTGTCCTGGAAAAACTTTCTAACAATGGGCAGAATGTTCAGTACGTTTCTTTCTCACATGTAACTCAGAAGTGTCTCAGTAGATGTTTTGKTTTTTTTTCAAATGTTCAAAATTGCCTTTGGTCAAATACCAAGCATGGAAGACTTTGTCCAAAAAGACTAATATTTTACGAAGTCAAGGGATTATCATGGAAATTACTTGATAACCTATGCTAAGATAGATATTAATGATGTCAACTATAACATGTCAGTATCACAGGTGTGGTTGGTAGCACTATCTGTCTGTCCCCACTCTTCCCATAATAAGACCTTGCTTTTCTTGCTTTATAACTTTGTCAAACTTACACAGTTTGGGCTGAAAATTTCCATGTCAGGTGTCTGCCCAAGGCTGATTATTTTGGAAAACTCAGTTCAGCCATTTCCAAAAATAAGACTAAAGGAAAATATGTTGGTTCTGACCATGTCTAAAAAGCTGTGGCAAACTTTTCCTTGAAAAGCTCTAGAACTCCAATGCCTTAAGGCACAGATGTAGCATTTTCTGGGGCGATGAGGCTTAAAGCAGGGAGGAAAAGCTTCATGTCAGTAAGCATGAACTTCTGTTGTTCCACTCAACTCTAAGCACATATGGTCAAGTTAAAAGCATCTAAGAAAGCACATTTTGCATGGGCTCTGAAAAGACCTACTTGAATATAACAGTTTAATATTGCCAAAATCTATGTCTGTACAGGCAAGACTTTCTTTGCAACTACAGATGTGTGCTATGTCTGATCTAGGTAAGGGCAAGGAAAACAGAGTTGAACGTGTATGGGGACAAGAGGAAAAGATTCAGAGCAAAGAGGGGAAGAAACGAAGAGATCAGAACTGGTTGAGCTTGTGACTCAGACAAGGGCAGAAAGAGGGAAGTGGTCAGAGACCCAATATCTAATAGTTACGTGGAATATGAAGGGAGAAATTAGCACTGGTGGAGAAGGAGACCGGAACAGAGATCTGCTGGGAATGAGGAGGCGGATCTGGTGGTAAGATGTTCTTTGAGATATAAACTGGGATTGCTGGGAAAAAGAGACTGAATAAGGCTAATGGAGATGAAGGAGGAAAAAGACAGTAAAAGTGGGGCCCATGACAGGAGATGGGAGTAGATAGGGAGCTGAACAAGGAGACAAATGTGAATGATATTCAGATACAGAGCTGGGATGAAGGAATTATCTGTGGCTAGTCAAGGAGACAGGCGTAAGGAAGGAAGATCTAAAGGAATGAAACTATGATTTCCTGAACCAGAAGATGGGTGCTAGGTTTGGAGTCCTGAGGAATGGCTTCAGGGAATGGGCTAGTGAAGGAAGAGAGACTCTGCAGACCTGGCCCTAGACATAAGCAAAATACTTAGGAGAGCAGAGTCCAATATTACTTGCTGCTTATTTTGCCTATGCCAAAGCCCTGAAAGGTTGATAGGCTTCAGAGGATGATGAAGGAGGAGATGGGATATGCAAGGCAGCATGTGCTTCTAAATCTCTAACCTCCCAGTTTCTGCAGGAGCAGGATGTCTTACTCTTCAGCGCGCACTCTGGCAATTTGACGTGGGTCACATCTTTTCCTCCCAGGCCAGCCCTGAACAAGCACCAGCAGTATCCCTATGGTGGCAACAGGCAGATTTTGTCAGGGCCCTAAGCATGTCTTCCTCTTTTCTGTGGGTTTGGCTGCGTGGGCTCAGGATCTGTGGACAGTGCACTCTGCCTAGTGCAGTGTCCACAGCTGGCCTTGAATCAAAGAGAAGCCTTGATGAGGTCTTGCCCGCTTTCCTCAGGAACTGCTTTTAARTTGAGGGTTTTTTTGCCCTTGGTTCTTGCCTGAGCTGCATTGCAGCTATGCCYATGCCTGACCATGTCTCTTGCTCATCCACACCTGCAGACTTGACATCCGGGCTTGACCTCAGACCTGCCTCATCACTATGGACTTGTCTGGCAGTCTGGGCTCTTGAGGGAACCTGGCTACCTTCACCAGACCTGTTCTGCTCCTGTTTGGATGCAGGACTGACTGCACCCTTTCTTGGTGAGGGCACTATGCCTGCTTGCCTTTCTATCACTCTAGCTCCTGTCTCCCCTTCCTTTATGAAGCAGCACCACTCTTGTTACTCCCTGACAGTTTTGAGAAATCTTCAGATGGCTCTGAACATCCTGGAGGGTGTTAGAGGAAATAGGACTTATGTAAACACATTCAGGGAAGATAGGCAGAGGCTGTGCCTAGACATAGGCTCTTTGAGAGCCTGAGGTGGTACTCATACTGGCATCTCAATATTCCTCTGCTGTCAGCAACTACCTGTGAAATGCACTAACCTTTCTGATTTCTGATATTTTTTTTTAACCATGAAATGGAAATCCTAGCAGAAATGCAAATACTTCTTTTCCTGTGGAGAATTAATGTTTATAACACTCTACAGATGTATACTAATTTAAGTTATTATTGTATTGTTGCATGTTAGTTATCCACAGTAGAAAAGTTGCTGTTCAGATATATATAGAACAATGCCTCTGAACTAGACATATAAAAAACACACCAGCTTAAATAGGGTAGTAGGAAAGTGAACCTGTAAATAAAACCTTAATATGCTTTGTACCAATCCAGCAGCTAAAGCTGACACATGAGATTGGAGCCCAGTATGCTAAGCGCTGTGTGTTCTTGCCTACGGAAATGCAGTCTCAGTAAATAAAACAAAAGATAAGAGTGAAAAAGATGACTAGGTGGTGCAAAGACATGTGAAATCATCAATATCAAGCCAGCTGAAAAACCAAATTGTAATGCGGGTTTTCTGGCTCACATATGGATCACGCTGACAACAATCAAAGACATGAAAAATGTCATCATCTGAAATATCAGCCATTTCCAGGTGGTCTTTGACCTTTACATTGTTAGGTTTCTTTTTTGACAGGACAGACTGGAAGTCTGTCTTGAGAGGAATCAGAAGGGAAGGGGGGTGTCTTTGGAAATGAGATCAGGATGCAGAACTATAAAATTACATGCTTTTCATTGCTGGGTAACCCCTTTGGCTTGTTCGTTACTATAGGTTTACACCACTGTAGTTGTGGCAGTAGCACTAGCAAAGAACTGGAATTAAGCCTTGGCAGATCAGGAAGGAGTGTTCTGAATGTGGCTAAAATTAACTACATTTCTGAACATTTATCCTACTATTTTAGGGGAAAAATAGTATGTTTTCATAAAAATTTATCACTTTGACACTTGCTTTACCATTGAAGCAAGTTTTTCAAGTCCTGGTAAAGAATGTAAACGTCACTACTGTATGTCAGCATTCATAAACTTGATTTTGATAGAAACACAATACAACAGTGTTTATCTCCAATAAATATGAGTGGAGTGCCCAAGGCATTAGTGTCTGGAGTGCATCATAATATTGTACATTCATATTGTAGTTTATGAAAGTCATTTGTTTCTGGCAGTACATTAGGTGACTAATTTATGCAGTAACCCAGGTTTGGCATAAAAAGATAAAATCTTGTTAATAAATCCAGAGCACAGTTTGTGTCAAAGAGTGCATAGCTGATTAAAAAAAAAAACAACACACCTCTGCTATATGCTATTGCCTTGATCAACCAGCTTTGACATTCAGATGACCAGTGCTTTTCTGAGTACTGGCAAGATGACTGCTTAGGTGGGTAGGATGTATTTGACAGTGTGTCTGTAATTAAAAGAATGAAACTAGTGGAGTACAGCGATTTATAGCAGGTGGTGACTTGTAATATAGGAAGAAGAGAATATGGAGTTATGTGGTGTGGCGTACACAGTTTATAAGTACAGATGTGGAACATTTTATCTAATGGGAACACCAGGAAAGAATTGCATAGCTAATCCCAAATGAGTGCCGGTGACACCTTTTTTCAAACTTACTGTTATGTGTTTATTGTATGTATACTAGCAAATCTACTTCAGGAATGTGTTTAAAAATTGTATGTGCAATTTAAAATAAAAAYATTAAGAAATAAATAGAATAGTAGTGACATTAAAATTCAGAATTAGATTGGAGTTGGTACTTAACCAGATTTTGAAGTATGTGGATTTGGACCACTCAATTTAGAGGCAAAAAACGCCAAACGTGAAGCCCCTACTCTCTGGGAAAATTCAAATCTAATTCCATAGTGTCTTGGCTGAGGCCCAATACAGTATTTGCCTGCAAGCATGTACACATAGGAGAGAAGGCTGAAAGGGAGATCCTGTTTTGTTACACCAGAGATATCTGGGGTAATTCAAGTGGAGTAGGAAGAACCACGTATTTACAGCTGCATGACTAAGTGAACAGTATGGTCCATGGTCTCCAGAGTGTTAAAAAAAAAATGAGAGCAGTCTCTTGAAAGTTCTCTCAGCTTTTATACTGTTGAAATTATATAACATTTAATAATCCCTTCTTTATTTTCAGACTTATTTGTTAGGTCCAGGAATTATTATTTCTTCTTGGCAACAGGAAATCCATCATTCTCTAATTTCCCCACCTTGGAAATTGCATTTTTTATTTTATAGTTGGCATCACCCTCAAAAGAAAACAAACAAGCTGCTAGTCAGTGAAAGAAAGGAAAAGAAACATTAAAGAAATGAAAGGAAAAAAAAAATCTTCAAATCATGTTTAGCCCCATCTGGCCCTAGAAAAACATGGAAATGGGTGATTGAGTACAGTTTCCAGGATGGGCTGCCTTTCAAGGGAAACAAAATCTGGATATTTCTATGTCTAGACCACAGAAGAAAAAATGCTTTGGTGCTAATTAACCCATCAAAAGCTTACAAACCCTGAGTAGTGCTCGACAACATATGTAGTGAAGTTAGCAGATTTAAGCTGCCAAAGGAAGTGTGGGAGGGTGCAGCCTGGGAGTCAGGAGATCTGGGTCCTACTGCTTACTCTACCCCTGGCTTCCTCTTCAATTTTAGGTGCATCAGTAGCTCAGCTTATCTCTGCCTCATTTTTCCTCACTGTAAAGTGGGGTTGTGACATTTCTTTCCCTCCAAGAGCTCTCTGATATTGAGAGACAAAAAATGCTATGAAGCAACTGCTAGGTCTTGCTCTCCTATGTGGTATATAATATATCTGGCCGTTGTCTAAGTAGAAACCACAGTCTGTAAGGTTGTATGCTGTAGTCAGATGTTAAACAGTCACTGAGTAAGCACTCCTTTAGGGCCAGCTATATTGCTAAAAGGGTAATCTGAAAACAGTATATTGCATGCGTCTCAGTGCACATGCTCAGAGAGGAAAACAGTATGTTTCTAAGGGAGGTTTAGAGGATGTACTGATATTAGCCCCTSAGAAACATATTAATTATACTTTAGGCTGATTTTTTGAATGACTAAAGCATGTGTACTATGAGCATGCCCTTAAAAAATAGTTTCAATATGGATGGAAATGAAAAAGTAGAAATGAAATTTCACCCAGGCAGGTGCTGTCTTTGATTCTTCCCATGCTTCTCAGCCCATCCCTGCAACCACCTGCCATTTCCATCCTGTTGTGAACAGGGTAGAAATCATTCCCATACAACTTCTTTTTGAGTTAAACAGATACCCACTGGAAGACAGAAAAATCCATATTAGCTGCATCAAAGAGAAATAAAATCAAAATCCAGGCCTGCCTGGGTCTGGGAAATAAAGTGATTGTCTGGTATCTGAGTTTTTACCTACTGCTCCCTTGTCAGCTCCCTCTAATGCCTTGGCAACCCTTCCACTCCTCTGTTACCACAGCTGCCAGCTCAGGCCTAGCTGAACTAATTTCGCTGTCTGCATTACCCCCTTTCCCATTTGGAAACACATGTTCCTCATCTGTTTACATGCCTCCTTTTTCCTGGATTGGGCTGAGCTTTCACAAACTGGGGATTTCAGAAACTGCTAGGGAGGGAGGAGAAGCTGGTGAAGGCTTCTATGGTGGTGGCTAAGGAGAACTCTGTGTTAGAGCTTTGAAATTTAGATGAATCTTCTGTAACACAACAAGGTAATTAATGCATACTCAGGGAAGGAGCTTGGGAGGGAAGGGTCTGCATCTCTGTACCAGGCAGAGAGCAGCTGCGTAGGATCAGCACATTCCTGTCCCTCTGGATGGACTGTTGTCCCTACAGGACAGCACCCAGGTGGCAGTGTTACCTACTTGTCAGAGCTGGCAGGGAGAGAAGTAAGGGATGGCAAAATATGGGTTAGAGCAGGTGGAAGCAAGAGCCAGAATATGTGCAGTCTTTTGCAGACCTCATACAGATCTCTCTACTTTCTGGAATTTGGCATTTCTTCCATGTTTTTAGACATTTCACACTAATACATTAGTTCAGTGTGTTCCTTAGCATCTACCTAGCTGCTGTTTGGTTTGTCATCCACTGATCGGTAGCTTGAGAAGTGCCCAAACAAAACTTTACAGTCCCACCAGGTCGAGATGCCAGTTCAGCGAGAATGCTGGCTTAGATGTTTAAATAAGTATTGGTACCTTGAGGTTCTAGATTTGCCTGGTAGGATCTCCTACCATGCTTCTCTCCACTTTTTTCCTCTTTATTTCCTCTCTTTCTCTCTCAGCTTCGTAAAGTGTATTTTTGTCCTTCATCCTGCATCATTTAAATCTGTATTTTTATTAATTTTCATTCTGGATCTTCTCTCTTCTTCCTTGCACCTGCATCCACTCCTACCTGTCTTTGTCACTGAATCACAGAGTCGTACTGAGTAGCTGAGGTTGAACCTCTCTGGAGGTCTTTAGTCCAGTCCGCGTGTTCAAAGCAGGGTCAGCTAGAAGAGGCTGCTTAAGGCCGTGTCTGGTTGGGTTTTGAATATACCCAAGGATGGAGACTCCGCAACCTTTCTGGGCACCTGTTCCAATGTCTGACCACTCTCAGAGTAAAAAAATATTTTTCTTACATTTAAATGGAACTTTCTGTATTTCAGTTTGTGCCCCATTGCCTCTTTTTCTGTCAGTGCATACCTCTGAGAAGAGTCTGGCTCCATCTTTTTTACTCTCTCCCCTCAGGTATTTATACATATTGATAAGATCTCCCCTTTCCTTTGATAAGATCCTCCTCTTTCTTTTTTATTCCCTCAGTTGGTTATCATATCAAATGTTAGAGTGAGAGGGCCACTGCAGTGAAAAAGCCCTAAGAAGTACTGGCTGACTACAAGATAAGACTGCCTGGAGTCATAAGACTGCCTGTACTTGGGAGACAAGCGCCCCAGGGCAGAGGGGTATTGTCAGGGGAGGAAGTAGGCTGAGCATGGGCAGGAGCTCTCTCCTGGACTTCTCTGGCAGTGGTGACAGCCAGTTGAACTCAGAATTCAGCTCAGTATTGGCTTGAAGCTGGAGAAAGGGAAGCGGTGCCAGAAGAAAATCTTCTCTGGAGAAAATGAGTTCTAGACAGAAAGGCAAATAGCTTAGAGGGGAATAAGGTCAGGCATCTTCTTACTTCTCGACTGAGAGAAGAATGGGACATGGGTTGTTGTTTACATAGAGTAGGTTACTGCAGCTATCTGGTTGGTGGCAGAAATTTGAAGTTCATTTGGAGGACACAGGGAGAATAGTATCCAGATCCTAGAAAATACTCCTATGCTGACAAAAAACTGAAGGGAGCTTTGATAACAGAACTTTGATAAAAAGTGGCATTACAGGGTGCTGAACAGATTGGTACAACAAGGGTGTCAAACACCAAGCCACAAAGTTCAGGTTTAGCTTTACATCCATTGCTATAGTATATTTCAGCATTTCATTTTCTCTTGTCAAGCTAGTCTCCAGTCTTAAGATATGAGAGTTATTTGCCCTTTCCAAAAACTTTGTAAGTTCATAAGAGTGAAAACTTTAAATCATATCCTGCTAATACTCATGCCAGGAGTGTGAACAAAGTGTGAGCTCCAGAGGAGACAGTAATAAGGGAAGTCAAGTCAGCTGACCTTTTAAATCTGGTAAGCAGATTTTTAAGAACGTGCTAAGATTTGATATGAAGGAAACTTGCTTGAATTTGGAGCTTTGTTATAATTTATTTTAACTCCTGAGTCAAATACAGCATGCCAGCATATTAAACTAAACCTGCAAAAAGCCAGACTGTCAAATTAATGATGATTTATAACCTGTGAGATTATAAAATTACAATTAAAGAAAATATAAACTTTGAACAGTCCAGCTGTGAGTTCAGCTTTGGTCACTCAGGAAACTAACTTTTCTCCTTATCATTCCAAAAACATTTTCTTGTCTAAATGGGAAACATTTCTCTTAGATTAAGATTCAAGTATATAACTTCATAGTTGAAAATGGAAATATTTTGTTGTTATTTGTAGATAGATGGTCTTTCCACTCTTCTCCAAATATAGTATGTATGCATTTGTAGTACGTATATATTCCCAGTGTAAATCCTCACAAAGTTAGGTCTTGCGTCAAATAAAAATACTAACTTCAGCCCAGATTTCCTCCACTGAGGATTGTGCTAGCAACTGATTTTTGGTTCAGTCGCTGAATGTTTAAAAAGTCAGATGGGTATTCTCCCTTTGGCTTTTTCTTTGCTTTTTGTACAACTGTCACAGAATGCAGCATTCTGTTAATCCTCAAGTGAAATGTTCTGTGTGCAGGAAAATACTTATTTTTCCTCTAAAGTAAAGAAAGTAAACAAAAAATTGGTTCAGTCTAATATTTAAAAAATTTCCTGTCAAATGAAAAGCAATTATTTGCTCTTTCCTACTGACTAGCTTTTTATAATTTGAGTGGAAGTAAGAKCCACCAAGCAACAGCAGTCAGTAGTAATTTCCCAACTATGCACAGAGCGCTAATACTTGATTTTGGGTTGATTTGAAGAAGCCCATCATTCCCATAAAATGCCCCATGTCCTATTAACTTATGACTTCTTTTTTCTCTGAAAKAAAAGTTACACTATGCTATATAATTATGCAGCATCATTCCTATTAATGTTTTATATCATTATTATAGAACGTGGTGCTGTATTTTATAAGGATATATTTCTTCTTCTTCCCAAATACTTTAATATTAAGTAGTCACAGTGAAATTAAGCAGGCTATGTTAAAAAAAGTGAAGTTATTTCATATGATGTTGAAAAATACCGTATTTGCTCCTGTAGGGTCATTCTGTTAAGTTAGTAAAAAGGCGAACAATTTCTTTCACATAGCAACTCTGCTCCTAAATCTGTTCTAGGGACATGTTTGTGTAGGTTTATCATTTCCTGAAAGATGAAAGCACATCACAGAAGAATTTGGAAAAGACAGATTAGAGAGTGTTTAAATAATTTGGTAAGTGGAATTCTAATTTAGTGATTCCTACTAATTCCATTGGAACCAAATTTCATTAGAAGTAGAAATAGACAGATTGTGTGCAAAAAATATTTTGAATATCTGTTTAAACAAAACACAAAGTTTTACACAGTCATGATGCCCCCTGTTAGTTTTCCACCACTATTTGTACAAACCAAGAAATTTAGTAGGGAGACTGCTGAACAGCATCATGAATTGTGAACATACATGTGTTTTAAAATTCTCACCAGAAGTATTTAGATCCCACTTTCACACGTGTTTGTTTGGAAGGGTTATCTGTTCAAGCAGTAAGGTAAAACCATGTGACTCGGGCAACCATCACAGTAGGAGGAATCAAAATATAAAGCAGTAGTTATTTCAAATACGCTGTGACCAGGTTACAGGTCAACATTCGTTTSCCTAACCTATTTCATGACATTGAAGGTTTCTACAACCTGTGAACAGACAAAAAGTGCTAACTTAGTTGAACTCATAGTCCATTGTGAATAGTTAATACATCTGAACGAAGACCAATGTTTGGCCTCATCTGTGCAGGCTGATAAAATCATGCTGGAAACCATTGCTGCTTACTCACTGTTTATAAACGTAGGTCCTTTATGTAGTTCTGATTTTCCTCTCTCACACAGCTCTCTAATGAGGTGTTGCAGTTACTTTGTGAACTACTGGAACTGAGTAGCCAATTTCTTAGCATTCCAGGACTAGCTAGTATTTATACTTCTCCCATGTTTTCCTGAGTGCTAATGTCTAATTTTTATTTTTACTTGCAGCCCATCATTGTACTGTATAAGAGTCATTTAAGTCACATTAACATCACTAATGGGGACCCCATTTTACATGAAATAGTCTGTCATTAACTTCTTGAGTATCAAAACACTGCAAGGAGTGTGGTTTGTGTTTTTCACTTTTTTTGGTTTATAATGTTATTGATTTCCTTTGTGGTGTCTGGCAGAGGTTTAGAGGTTGATAGGATGTAGTCCTGTTGAAACGACTTCATGCCTTCAGTAGTGTGGTCCAGCCGTTTTGCATCTCACCATATGATGTCCAGCTGTTTCTTTCCCTTACCCTGCCATTCACATACCCCATTCATTTTCCCTTTGTGATGTAATRGAGTGACATTTGTATGAGCAAAAAATTCTTTACATAGCGATGGCTGTGTAAAATTACCATGTTGTAGTTCATAGGTAGCAGCCCTGCTGTAAAATGCTTTAGAAATGTGCACATACTACTGTGGGATTTCACTACACTAATTACTGCCCTGTTCAGGATCTTTGCCTTTCTGCTTGAATAGCAATCTCTGCCATTTTTTCTGGCTTTCTAGGGGTTAAGGAGAGAAAGACGGCATGCAGAGGGACTCAGAAGGCTAAAGTCAAAATGACTTTTCCAGTCCTGATTCACTTGGAGTCTGTGAGGACGCTCGGCTGATGTTGCCGTCACAGTTCCTGAGGCACACCCAGTGCAGTGTTGTGGAATCAGCTGTATTAAGATAGTTATCTAGTTCTRAAGGAAATTTTAAGCATCTGAATTTAGGTTTTGACTATAATATAAAAAAGTAAAAAAAAAAGTGCACTGCTTGTAGAGAAATAAACACTGTAGAGCAATTCCCAGATGGTTATTTATCACTCAGCATGCTGAGTTATACATCAGTGGTTTGCATGGGCATTTCTGCCTTCGAAACATTTGTTTTGGAAACTCTTGCCCCATTGTGAAGCACAGAAAAGCACATATTCCTGTTCCTCATTATTGCATATCCGTTGGCRTTGCTATTGACACTGCTTGAGTGCCACAGTGTGGCTGGTGCCCTTCTATCATGAGGGAAAATAGTTCTGGTTTCAAATSCTGTATCACATGTTTTCTCAGTGGTGAAACTACTCTTTCTCTCTCACTCTCTCTTTTGTATTTGTTGTTTGGGCTTTCTTTGTAGCCTCTCAGTAACACTGGTATTCTCTACAAAAAGAAGAGTGAGGTCCCGGGCTGCTTGAAGCAGCTAGAAGTTTTGCTTAGATGTCAAAGAATGCATGAAAGAGGATTTTTCCCCATAGGGAGAAGTCCTGATAAAGTGCAATTATTTTTCTTCCTGTTATGACTGTAGGGTAAGATTCTTTCTGGGTCTCCTGTGGGACTGGGATAGTGCAATGGAAAAAGCAAAGAAGAATTATGRTGAAATTTTTCAAAAAATGTCTTGCTCTGTTAATGTTGAGGAAGCCAAAATAGGTACATGGTCAACCTGAGGAGGTTTGTGCTTGAATTATCAAGGCTTCTGAAGAAAGGAAACTGAGGTCTGATACCTGCACAGCGTCTCACAGAGACTGTGGGTCTGACGAAGACACGTGTAACATTTTGCTGCTCTTGTGATGCAGTGCCACATCTCTGGTGGCCTGTGACCTGCCATATCTGTTATATCCCCGCAGACTTTTTGGTAAGCGTAGTTATTAGAGATGCCAAGTTGGCTGTCTGTGAAGCTGACCTGAATCAGAAAGACATGGGTTTTCTTGAATTGTTTGTGGGGCATTACTGAGCTCTTCTGTGTAAAATCTCTAGGGTCACTAACTCTACGTCTGCTAGGGCTCCCGTGGAGTATTGTACCAAAATGGACCCCAGACACAAAATGTCTGTCACAATTGGAATTTTCTTAAAATCTTGAAGGCCTATTTTGTTTGTTTGTTTGTTTGTTTTAATTTGGGGTTTGTTTAGTTCTGGGCTTTAGTAGAACTCCAGATAGGGTTTGTAGCTCTTATTTCCAAAATCCAAACTGCACCCTGCAGTGATTATTTTGCAGGATAAAAGCCATATAAGATAATAATTATAATAAAATAAAATTATAATTAAAAATAATAAAACCCAAGTACTTTTAATTCTCTTCGACTTACGACAGTATATAAAAAAGCACATTCATCTTTATATAACTATACTTAAATGTGGCAGATACTCAGGGAGTGGTAATGGTATCTTGTCTGACTCTGACTAAACAATTCACTTCATTTGGACATGGAATAAATGAAAACAGTTTTGGCCTAAGATGAAAATGAGTAGAGCACAGACTGATCTGTTGCCTCTTCTGCAACAGGATGTTACTAATAAAAACCAACAGTGAGAATTACTCAACATTGCAAATTCACAAATATTGGTTGAATAATCTTAGTTCCTATTAAAATGTGCCCTTGACATCATAACACATTCATTGGAATTCACTGGTAAATAAAACACTTATATGTGATTAAGCAAGCCTGCAGGAATGTCAGTCTACCTTTCATCATATTTTAGATTTTCCATAATGACATTTTGGCAAGTAAACTTGATTTTTGTCTCCATAATTAATGTACTTTGGGATGATTAAAGGCATACCAAAGTCTCTGATGGGAGCAGTCAGACTTCCCCTCTTTAACTGGCCGGCTCCGTAACAGATTGAGGAGAACTCCCAGATCCAGGGTCTCTGTTCTGGTGGAGGCTCACAGCACACATCTTAACTGTCATGGCTTATGCTCACTTCTAGAGTTTACTTTGATGGCCATTTTGATGATATCCAATACTGAGCCTATATGACCATTTTTATTCCCCTTTTCAGCGAAGTTTGCCAATCATATCAAAATAAACGTCTGACTATTCAAAAAGGTCTGTAAGTCTTCCTAGAGGTTGTAGGTGTATCACGGACACATGTTCCTGCAAGGAGTGCTGCATTCAGTCTCATCAGGAATGTCTGCTGTTGCAGCAGGACAAGGGAGAGGAATTGCAGGAAAGGGCTGTTGAGAGGCCAACAGCAGGGAAGTTCTGGTGGGCAGACCAGCACCTGACATTAACCATGCAGAACTAGATGAACAAAAGCAACCAAGCAATGCACTGCGAGAGAAGGATGCAGAGACACTTCATAAATCTGTAATTCAAAAAACACTTCAGCACACATGCTATGCTGACATTCAGGCCAGCTTATTGTATTCAAACCTTTTCCTCTCTCTTCATCTGTGCCTTTGTAGGGTTGCATTCAGCAACCATTGGTACAAACAAATGGTTAAGGTAATAAAATATCTTGGAGTAAGCTCATCCTGTAAAGGAACTGCCGATGCTTAGTCTCTGAGAGTGTTGAGAGAACAGAAAATTGTTGATGGGTTGGAGGAAGACACAGGATGCCTGTTGAGTATATTGCTTCCTATTCAAGTTCTCAGCTGGATGCCATATCAGGAATGTACTTTTTCATTTGGCCAGGAGAGTCAGTCCTTTTTTCTTCTGCAAGTGGTTGTTGGCATGTGAACCTGAAATAGAAAGAAATAAAATGGAAGAAGCCAAGTACTTCATGTAAGATTAAAAAAAATAGTGTTAGAGACACGTACAGCATTATACAGTTACAATACTTTTGCAGTATTCTTATAATACAGTAGAGAAAAATAACTGGCCCACACAGTCACCAATTCTATATCTGTTGTTGGGATTTGGTGGAAGAAGTGCAGTTATCCATCAGCAACCTGATTCTGCTTCCATTGAAGTCATTTGGAGTTTTGCCAATAGCTTTAGTAGGTGGAAGGACAGGATCTGGGAGCCTATAAATTAGGAAAAGCCAGCACTTGAAAAGTTTTCCCAGCATGTTATTGGATAAGTGCCACTGTCTAAAGGGCAGTGGGTAGCCCAGAGAGGAGGAGTTTCAGAGAAAAGAGATAGAAAGTAGATTCAAATAATTTGGGGAAAAAGGTCTTGTATAAGGGGAAAGACTAGRCTTTTGAGGGACATGGTATGTCTGATCTTTCTATTGACTAGTGAGAGTGGAAGGTCCCACTGTATCAGAAAAAAATTCAGTAATGAAGTCTAGRTCTGAGTTTTTAAGTGTGTTGTTTCACGAAGTGTTGGTATCAGAGACATGCACCAAACAAATGAAAATGGATTTGGATGGCCAATTGATGTTCACAGCTGTCAGCCCAAAGGAGTCAGACCTGAAGTGAGGGTGTAGGAAGATAGGTGTCTTGGAGACAGGAGAAGCTCTTTTGTTCATATATCCTGGTTTTAGGAAAAATAACTTTCAATCCTTGTAGATCRTTAAGTCAGGTGACATTGTCTCCTTGGTGTCTTATTAAATCCTTCCAAGAGGACTGCACATCAGTACTCTGCGTAGCCCTATCTTCTGTCTCGGTACTGACAAATCACCAAATCAGTTTCCTTGTTGTCATTCCCAGGACCATCTGCAAGAGCTTTTGTAAGCGTTTGGAAAGTTGGCATCTTATCATCCTCCCTGCTCAGTGGAAAGTGATGCTGTAGTTGTCATCCTGAGGAAGGGGCACAGTCAGGGAAGGGGGTACGTGAGAACAGTTCACACCTAWACTAGGAACAAAATGGAATAATGATCTTGACTGTTCAACCATCTGCATTGATTTCCACTGGGTGGACAGCTGAGAACATCAAGAATGGTGGCATATCAATTTAGGATATGTTTTTTTCCACTTGCAAATGAGAATTGCCAAAAAGGATATATAGCTCAGGAATTTATCAAAGCCACATTAAATTTTTGTCTGTGATCCATAAAGACATCAGGAAGATGCCTGCTGGATACACAGACAAATTATAGTTTCACTAGTCTCCACATAGTAGTCAAGACACTATAGATAAGGACAGGGAGATCTGAACAAGTCTGGTCTTTGCAGCACTGCTGTCACCGTCAAAAAAATCCACTAAATTCACTTCAGATCCTGTAGGAGCAATCACGCATAGACTGTATGCATGCAGTTTGTATATCGCAATTGTTATTGCCTTCTTACCTTGATAAAARTGGGCAGTTGACTACAAGTACAGGCATCAACATACTTGAATCTACCCAATACCATCATGATGGGCATGGCTGTAGGTGTGTAGGACAACATGTGCAGAGAGAGAGACTGACTCCTGGAGTACCAGYGTTAGGCATATGGAAAGAGACCTGAAGCTGCTGAGTATAACAGTGGCAGCCTTTGAGAAAGCAGACAGACAKAGGTACTTGTATAGTGTAGGAGCATTATATTGGCAGCCGGGAAAACTGACAGATTCGAAGTCCAGCTCTGCCATTCTCCTSTCTGAATGCTTCGACACACTTTCTACCCTGACACCTCATTTTGTAGAAAACATAAAAATACCTGTTGTTTCTGCAGCCTTTGTATTTCTGRTTTGGGAATCCTGAGAWAAGTGGATACAAGTTAATAYGCTTCGGTTTGAGGTGGGTCTGAAACCACTWTTWWMA